>JASDQU010106261.1:73070-103043 GCA_032191745.1 Picea mariana
CTATTACCTGGGTAGTCGGGTAGTACAGATAAGGGCATGGTCTAGCCCCCTTAACTAGTTCCCTGAGATATTGGGTCGAGTACTATTGTTGGACCCCGCACGTATATCAGAGAGATATAGCATAGAGAAAATCTTTGTCTATAGAAACCCTGAATACCCTAACCCTTGGGATGGAAACTGAAATAGAACATACAAGATCTATTGTCGTGCAACTTTACCTTCTGCATCCTGGTTGCGAAATTACTACACATTTTTTCCTGTTAAGAATTTGGGCTTTTCAAAACTACAATATTCTTCAGATCGGAGTATAAATCCACAGGAGTAAAAAAAATAGATTATAGTGGTCCTACCAGCACACTTATTTAAGGCCTATCCCATCGGATTCCTCTCTTCGCCCTGATTCCCATGGTACATATCATTTTTAATACAATTTATTTAGTGGACCTGACCCCTTTTTTGGCACTCTTATTTGGCCCCTATCCCATTGGATTCCCCCTTTTTCCCTGATCATAGTGGTACATATCACTTGAAAATATTCTTCTCAGTGGTCCCACCCACCCCTTCTGGCCCCCTGCTTTCCCCCCTAACCCATTTTCCTGACCATTTTTCCAAATGGCCACCACCCACGCCCAAGAACTCAATGCAATGGTTAATAACAACCTCCAAAACAAGGAGGACATCAAGAATCTCAATGCCAATATTAGCTCGCTAAATTCCTCTTTTGAAATACTCAAGGACTAATATGCCCACATCAAAGACATCAAATCCACACATGACCAATTGATGGTCCATTCCATGAACCCTTTCCTCTTATGAACAACCATCCTATCACGAAGACCAAGACTCTTGTCATTGCCAAGGTCCTCATTCTACCCACATTCCTCAAGACCTACGCCTTCCCATAATTCAGGTGAACAAATTTGATGGCTTGGATCCCACAGGATGGGTCACTCAAATGGAACATTATTTCTCATTTCATGGAATTATTGATGATTTATCCAAGCTTCATTATGGTATCCTACATCTGGATCTGAAATGATGGAAATGGTGCCAATGGCGTAAAAAGGCAAGCCAAGGGTATGTTGCTTGGACACAGTTTGTTGCAGAGCTCTATGACCACTTTGACTCTGACACCCACCAGTTAGGTCGTTTGACCAAGTTGAAGTAGTCTGGGACAATGGAATACTTTATCAAAACATTTGAGCACTTGGATTTTAGAACAAAGGGTGTGGCAGATGCTTTCTTCAAGGAATGCTTTATCAATGGCCTAAAATATGAAATATGTGCCCATGTTCTCATGGCACACCCCCAGACTTGGTTGGAAGATACTCAACAAGCCGAGGAAGAACAATAGATTGTCTCCTCCTAGATCCACAATCCATCCTTTCCTCCTCACCTTAAACCCACCAATTCTGCCCCTCCTGCAACTCCCCTCAAGATCCAGAAATTAACAAGGGAAGAAATGGTTGAATGCCAACTCAAGGGTCTTTGTTATAATTTTGATGGCAAATATTTTCTAGGGAACGAGTGTAAGGAACAAAATATTTTTATGGCCATGACTGAGAATGTTTCTACCAAAGAGGTTGTCATTTCACTTGTGGATGAGCTACCACCACCCTTTGATCTAACCTCGCCCTTTGATCCACCAGAAGTTGAGCCGGTGATTTCACTTAATGCCCTCACTGGCTTCTCTACTCCCTATACGCTCAAATTAATTGGTTACATCAAAAATAGGAAATTCATCATCCTTGTGGACAATGGTAACACTCATAATTTTATTCATTATTGCATTTCCCAAGAAGTCAATTGTTACATATGTGTCGTCAACAATTTTCAAATCATGATTTCCAATGGAGGTTTCATTAAATGTGGGGGACGTTTTGAAAATGTTCAGCTCCAAATTGGTCAGAATCATCTGAAATCCCATATGTTTACTATAGACATGGGTGGTTATGACATTTTTCTTGGTGTTGAATGGTTATGCACTATCAGTCCCTTTCTCATGGATTTTAAGGACTCAACCATGTAATTCCAATAGGAGGGACAACAATATAAGTTCCAAGGCATCACAACATGCTCCCCTGATATCATCAGTTCCCATTACATGGAAAATATCCTCAAAAAGGGTCATTCTAGCATCATTTCCAAACTCCACTCCATTTAAGCTGTTGAGACACCCTATGTGCATCTTGACCTCCAATCTATCCTCTCCCTCCACCAAGTTGTTTTTACCACTCCCAAAGAACTTCTGCCTTCCCATGGAGTCCATGATCATTCCATTCCTCTCATAATGGGTATTCTTCCTCCCAATGTTCTCCCTTATCATCATCCCTTTGCCCAGAATAATGAAATTGAGAAAATTGTTCATGAATTGATAGAAGTGGGTGTTATTCGCCCTAGTAATAGCCCCTTTTCTTTCGATGTGGTCATGGTACTCAATAAATAAGGTGCTTGGCACATGTGTCTTGATTTTCGTGCCCTCAACAAACTCACAATCACAGACAAATTCCCCATTCATGTCATTGATGACCTCTTCGATGAATTGAGTGGTGCTCAGTACTTCACCAAACTTGATCTACATTCTGGCTACCACCAAATCCGTATGAAAGAAGAAGACATTCCCAATATTGCATTTCGAACTCATGAAGGTCACTATGAGTTCTTGATAATTCCCTTTGGCCTATGTAATGCTCCCTCCACTTTCCAAATTCTTATGAATCATGTCTTTCGTTCTTTCCTTCCACATTTTGTCTTAGTTGTCTTTGATGATATTCTCATCTATAGTAAAACTTGGACATCGCATCTCGCCCATGTGGGTCAAGTTTTCCATCTACTCTCTAATCACCAAATATTCTTCAAACAATCTAAATGTTCCTTTGGAGCCTCAGAAGTGGAGTACCTGGGTCATATTGTCGACAAGGATGGTGTACGGGTGGATCCTAAGAAAATTGAAGTTGTGCAGGATTGGCCTTGCCCTAAAACTCTTAAGAGATTGTGTGATTTTCTAGGTTTAATGGGATATTATTGGAAGTTTGTTCAGAATTATGGAGAAATTGCAGCTCCACTCACTACTCTCTTTAAAAAGAATTCTTTCACTTGGACCATAGCTACTTATCACTACTTCCAAGCCTTGAAATATCTTATGTGCTCGACCCTTGTCCTATAACTTCCAGACTTCACAAAGGCTTTCGTACTGGAATGTGATGCTTCCACGAAATGAATTGGGGTCGTCCTCATGCAAGATGGCAGGTCTTTGGCCTTCACTAGCAAACAGCTTTCAGAGAGACATTTGGGCTAATCCATTTATAAAAAGGAAATGTTAGCTATTCTACATGTTGTGGATGTTTGGCATCCTTATTTATTGGGACAACACTTCCAAATTAAAACCGATCATCAGAGTCTCAAGTATTTTTTGGAACAACGAATTTCATCATCGAAGCAACAAAAATGGGTGACCAAGCTATAATTTGGCTATGATTATGAGATCATTTACATGAAGAAAAGGAAAATGTAGTTGCAAACACTCTTTCCCGTAAGTATGAAGAAGATGGGTCCCTTTACTCCCTCTCCTTCCTTGTACCATATTGGATCCAAGTTGTTCGTCAGGAATGGTTGCAAGACCTCAAAATTTCTAACACGATCCACCAATTGCAACACAATTCTCTAGCTTCTACAGGGTGCTCTTGGCATAGTGAATAGTTTTGCTACAAAGAACGTTTGTACTTAAGAAAAAAATATCAACTTAAATCCACGGTGCTTTCTAAACTTCATGCTTCCCCCACAGTTGGGAATTCAGGGTTTACCAAAACCTATGAATGGGTCAAACATTCTTTTTTCTAGGATGGTATGAAACAGGATGTCCTCACATTCATGGATAAATGTGAGGTCTATCAATGCAAAAAGGTAGAAGCAATCAAAGCTTCAGGAACACTCCAACCGCTTATGATCCCCCTTGTTATTTGGAAAGATATTTCTATGGATTTCATTGTTGGCTTACCTAAATCAGGAAATAAGTTAGTCATCATGGTGGTCCTTGGTTGTATTTTCAAATATTCTCATTTATGTGCTCTTCAACACCCATTCATAGCATCCACAGTGGCTCAAATATTCATGGATAATATCTTCAAGCTTCATGGCATGCATCATTCTGTTGTCTCTGAAAGAGATCCTAGTTTCACCAAAGATTTTTGGTAAGAATTGTTTAAGCTATAGAGCACCTAATGGCATCTTAGCACTGCCTATCACCCCCAGACGGATGGGTTGATTGAAGTTGTCAACAAGTGTTTGGAAACATATTTGAGGTGTTTTTCATTTGAGAGGAAAAATCAGTGGGCTCAGTGGTTACCCCTAGATGAATGGTGGTACAACACATATTATCATACAAATACTCGTACGAATCCTTTTGAAGCAGTATATGGCCAAAATCCACCATCGTTTCTCTCATACATTCTAGGGGTTTCGAAGGTTTGGGAGGTTGGAAAACATCTTACAGTCTGAGAGGTTATTCTCCATGCCCTTAAAGACAGTTTTGTCATGGCTCAAAATCGCATGAACAAAAAATTATATCAAGATCATTCTAAACGTCAATTTGTTTAAGGGGACCAAGTGTTTTTTTGACTACAGCCTTATAAGTAGACGTCACTCAAAGTTGCACATTGTCGGAAACTTTCTCCCAAATTTTATGGTCCTTATACTGTGCGCAAGTGAGTGGGAACAGTGGCCTACCAGTTAGCTCTACCCGATCCTTCTAAGCTCCATCTTATTTTTCATGTCTCCTGCTTAAAGAAGGTGATTGGAACCAAGTGCCAAACTCAAACCAGTCTCCCTAAGTTGGATGAAGAAGGTTCCATCTGGTTGCAACCACAGGTAGTCTTGGAACTACGACAGCGTCATCTCCACCAGTGCACCATCAAGGAAGTGTTATTCTAGTGGAAATATATAACTCCAAAAGACGCCACCTTGGAGTTGGCCACCATTCTACAACAATTTCCTCAACTCAAGACTTGAGGACAAGGTTTTTCTTCAAAGGGGAGGGTATGTTAGGAACCTAACCTCCCAGGTAGAATAATATATTTCCATGTAATAAAGGTTGATATTAATAAGAGATAGCAATAAGTAATAATAAGTCAAATGTAAGAAGACCTAATAGAAGTTTTTCCTTTTAGAAGGATATTCCTCTAGATGGTTCTTTTGGGTAGATAGATTTAGTATAAATAGGAGTAGAGGGTATGAGAAGTTTTGTCATGAGAATTATTGTAATAGAGTGATGCTCTGTTGGAGTTTTCCCCCTAGAAGAGGCAAGTGAACATTGTTGCATATCAATGAAGGTATTATTTTTGTGTTGTGGTTTCATCTATTGTGTTGTTCCGTTGTTATTCTCTGCAATATTTATGTTTTCATCTATTATAATAGATTTGGTAACTTACAGAAGTGGTGGATAAAAGGATTGATATATTTATGGTCTCTAAGGGCTTGACAAGTGGCCCATTTTTATGGAGGTCAAGTGTCTCAAAAGGTGTTTTATTTGACCACATGTTGATTATTCTAAATATGTCATGGGGGAGGGAGAGGGGGATATTCCTTTGTATACACTTAAGTTCAACCATGCATGGTTAGCGAAGGAGGATTATCGGGATCTTGTCTCTAAAACATGGGTCTACTTGTCCTCTTTTTCTAAATCTTCCTATATGATCCAATTTGTAGATAATATAGCTAGAGTTAAAGCAACCACCAAGAAATGGCTCGCATCATATGCCAAAAGGTAGAGGAAAACATTTTCCAGTTATATATCGCAATGGAGAGAGCCTCCCTCTCTGGATCTCAACTCCAATAGCTCAGTGATGTCGAAACAGTTCACCACGGTCTGTTAGCCAAGGAAGAGAAAACTAGAAGATTGAAGAGAAGATAATTATGGCTAAAAGTAGGGGATAACAACTCTAAATTATTCCACTACTATGCCAATTTTGGAAAAATTCTAATACAATGTGGGAAATCCAAGCAGAGGATAGTTCTATGGTTATCTCATTCAAGGAGAAGGTGGAGGAAGGTGCTCATTTTTTCCAATCCATGTTCCAAGAGCCTAGGGGTTGTACCATGTGGGAAATTCTTTATGTCATTTCCAAACTCCCCTTGGTAATTACAGAAGAGATGAACCAATCCCTTGGTGAGGAATTCTCTGAGGAGAAAGTTCTGGTGGCCCTTTCCTCTATGCAAAAAGGGAAGATTATGGGGCTAGACGGGCTTAGGGTCGAATTCTTTACGGGATTTTCTGATTTGTTTAAAAATGATATGTTGAAGGCATTAGAGGAGTCACAATCGTATGGAAACATCCTGGGATATTTTAATTAAACCTTCATCTCTTTGATCCCAAAAAATCAAGATGTTGTGTCCTTTGGAGATTATTGTCTTATCTTTTGTTGTAACGATCTACAAGATCATGGTGAAATTTGTTGTTAGATGGCTAAATCCTATCCTCAGTAATATCATTTATGAAGAGAAGTTTGGATTCCTAAAGCATCACCAAGTCCATGATGCAGTCACCAAGTCCATGATGCGGTCTCAGTGGAATAGGAGGCTCTACACTCTGTAAAGAAATGGAATCAACAATCAGTGATTCTTAAGTTGGAATTATCCAAGGCATACGATCGGGTGAGTTGGAACTTCCTTCATATTTTACTCCTTCAAATGGGGATGGTTGTTATGAACCAAATGCTTGACCCTTTGGTCATAACAATGGCTCTCTCAGTGGTCAACTAGATCATGGGGTGCATTCATTCTATATCTTTCATCATACTTATTAATGGAGCACCTTCTAGGTTTTTTAGAGTCTCTTGGGGGTTGTGGCAAGGCTTCTCGTTATCTCCCTTTCTTTTCTTGATAGTTTCATAATCCCTCTGTAAGCTCATGATGGAGGCCGAGAGGGAGGGGGAAATCAAAGGCCTAAAAATTTTAGATCAAGAAACCATCTCTCACCTTTTATTTGTATATGACGTCCTTTGCTTCACCCAAGGATCTGTAAGGGATATAACGACCTTAAAAAGGGTCCTCGATCTCTATTGCAAACCAACCAAAATAGTGGTGAAACTAGAGAAATATTGTTTGTATCATTATGGGATTCTGGATCTTGGTCTTTGGGTTATCAAAAACTCCTTTACTCTTCAGATCAAGGATATGGAGAATGGATTTAAATACCTGGGGGTTTTGCTAAAACCAAAAAACTATAGGTTCTCTAATTCGTTGTGGCTCTTTTAAAAGAGTGGAGGCTCATATTTGTTTCCAAGAGGAGGTTAGTTGATCTTATTAAAATAAGTCATTGAAATTATTTCGATGTACTGGTCGTCATTTTTTGTTGTTCCTAAAGGATTTCTCACAAAAATAAGGAAAGTCATTTTCCACAATATATGGTTGGGCTTTGATCAAATAGAAGGTATACCAATGGTTAAATGGAATAAGGTGGCTTCCCCCAAATAGCTCGTGGATGGCGACTTAAGAACATTTATACCTTCTCTCAAGCACTCACAGCTAGAATCCTCTTGAGGCTCTCTATTTGCAATTCCTTGTGGGGTCGATTACTCAAATCAAAGTACATGGGACAGCTTTCATTTGATGAATGGTTCAAACAGCCATCCAAATCGTCAAAAGGTTCAATTGTTTGGAAGGCTTTGGTGTCAAACTTTCCAATGGTGGGTCAATGGACGGTGTGGTGAATTAGGGATGGCAGGTTGGTTTGGATTGGTGAGGAACCATGAATGGGGGATGGAAATGATTTTTGGTTATCTAATCCTCTTCGTCAAGCTCTTCGTTAAGAAAATATATTCTCTTTAGCTGAGCACAAGTCTAGATTCCCAAGGCCCAAGGAAAATAGGGCTATATATTGGTCCCCTCCCTTGGATTGGTCGGAGTGGAGGTGAAAGAATGGGACTATTTTGTAGGTCTTTTGGTCTCAAATTAAAAAGTGTTCTAGGATGATGAACCTGACAGGTTATGTTGGTCATGTTATCACCATAACAATTTTCATATCAGGATCCAAATTTCAGAAATTTAGCGAAATGCTATATCACTGTGGAAGTATGTTAGTTTGGGGGGTCTGGCTATATCCAACAGCATATAAACAAATATAGCGAAGGCACAAAAGGTATAACTCGGTGGACCGTTGATCTTGAAGAATCCTAGATCAATGGCTAAGGCACATATCGGAGAATGAAGCAGCACGGAAGATAATTATTCGAAGGCACGCTGGGAAAACCATTATGGTTTCGTTCGTGGACGCGTGGCGACACCAGAGGTACATCGGGGCGAAAAGCGGTCTACTCAAAACCGTCTTTTTTCAACCCCCGATATCAGAAGTTGATGGTGTTACCATCTGCTGATTTGCATTTTATTTTTCGAAAGCATCTTGTCCTTGTGTTATCTTTCCACTCAGATTTTCAAAAAATTTCACCAGCTCTGTCAAGCTCCCATCACCTAAATCATTCATCCAATGGATCATCCAAAATAGTCATGTTTGGAAAATATCCCACGCCTACACCTAGCCTTAATTCTTATCTAAATCCCTTAGTTCCATCACATCATTCATTTTTACCCTTATTTGCATATTCCCGTTGAAATTAAAAAATATTCCTTTTATTAAGCACCCTTATCCTATCCACAAAGTCATGTTTTAAGCCTCATATGCCCAAAGTCCTTCGAAAATAGAAAAAAGGGATTTTTTATTATTAATATAAATATTTGTTTATTTAGATTAATATTTAATCCAATTTTAATTTATGAAATCACGTCAAATCATGGGCACAAATATCAATTTATAATGTGGAAAATTCAAAGGTTGGATGGAGGGCGCACATACATATCGGGGATTAAAGCAACTAGGAGGTTAATTATGTGAAGGCAGACCGGGGAGAACTACCGTGGTTTATTTGGTGGACACATGTTTTTAAGTGGAGCACATCAGGGTAAAAGCAGATTGGATTAAACCACTTTATCCCAAGCTCGATATAATAAATGAAAACATTTATCATATGTTTTATGTGTGGCATTTTTCCAGGAGGGCATTTCAATAATGATTATGGGATTTCCAATAAAAGAAATTCCTCCTCACGGTGAAATTATTTTACAGAGGTGAAATTCACATTTTACAAATCAAAGACTAATGTTTATTTCCATGGAAAATAATTAAATGGAAGATGCACGTGAACAGAGACTTGGATAATTTTTATCCAAAGGTTTTACAAAAGTAAAAGAAGAAGATAAAAGGTATTTTGCCAAAGACAGCAAATTGGAAAAACATTACACAGTAAATGTTTTTCCTTAGTGAAACGGTAAATTGGAAAAACATTACACAGTAAATGTTTTTCACAGGGAAATGGTAAAAGTAAATGTTTTTACAATGAAATGGTGAATTGGGCAAACAATACATGGTCTTAAAAACCACGAGCATGAATTAAAATATGGAAATTTAATTCTACAGGATAGAAAAATATTTGGGAATTATTTTTATTTCAAATATAGTATTCCCAAATGTTTAATGAGAATATGGATAAATGCAATTACATTTGAAAGAGTATGAGTGACATTTCAAGGAGAACATGGCAGAGGAAGGAGATGGAGTGTCAGAGGAATCTGCAGGGATCATGAAACATTTTTTTCTGAAAACTATCATTTGTAATCATTGTAGAAGCTGAAACGTTTCATTTCAGTTATTGTAACCGGTTGCACACTGAAGGAACTCGAATTGTATAAGTGATAGAGGTTTTGAGTGTATTAGTGGCAGGCAGAAGTGCAAGGGCACAGTTCTGGTTGTTCTGAACTTCATTGTAACTTTATGGGGCTAAATTGAATACATATGCAGCAGCTTTGAAGTCTCTATGAAAAGATTCTAAGGGTGGTGATATGATATTTGTCTTCCCTCATTGTATGTGTCTCCTATGATCTTTTATGCCATATACATTTTTCTTTTGTTTAAATTGGAGAGTTAAAGGCCCAGAATTCATCATTTGATGCTCTTGGCTTAAGAAATTTAAAATGTGTATGTTTCTTCTTAGTTAATTCAGAATTCATTTTCGTAATGCTCTGATGCATTTATCTATTTCTCTTTCCTCTTACCACTCTAATTAAATTCAAGTTATAACTCATATTCATTGGCTCATTTAGCCTTTATCCTCTGGAGAGTTCTACAGGCCAGTCAATGTTTTCATTCAATCTCAGAATTTTGACTCCATAGCCCAAAGTGTTCCTCCCCTTCCTTGCCAGCAACTTTATTAAAAACCCCCAAAACAAACTAAATCTAGCCACCGATTCCCAACGAAATATCAAGTGACACGAGAGATCCCTCTCTAAGTTGAGTATGCTAGTGCCTCAACTCTAAATATGGTTGAAAAAGTTACCTCTATCATTTGCCTACTAACCAAACAAAATTTACAGAGTGTTAACAGGTCAAAGAACCCAAAATATGGGGAATACATGGATAAGTTGGGTTATAAAGATGATATGGATTTGCAATTGTTGGCAGCAGGACGAAGTGGGAAAGAAAGTGTGCACAAAGAAGAATAATAGCTGGAAGAGAAATCATGGGAAAGAAAGCATGCAAGAGGAAAACGACAACTAGTAAGAAGCACAGCACGCGCGCATGCAAGAAGGAGGTGACAGCTAAAAGGAAGAAAAGCACGCATGCAGAGAAGGAATACCTAATGACAGTAGGGTTAGGGTTTTTGTAAGGTTTTGTGTAAATGGATGAAAAGATCGATAGATATAAATATAGATACACAGGTATCATAGGGGGGTTCAGTTGGGTTCAATTCGCTACATTTGTAGGGATTGATATGGTATGTAATGGTTTTTTATTAGATGAACTATTTTTTAAAAGAGATTGAACTAGAGCTAAGGGGAGAAGGCAGATCTTGAGGATTAGATCGTAGGCCAAGGAGCCTGGTGCGATCTAGTTCACCTCATATAGATCTTACCCATCTGAGGGGAGTTGTAAGCACATGGCATGAGATTGCATAATTACCATAATAGGAGAGCAAAGAGCCATATATTTGTGGACATAACCCAGGAGGGGGTGAACCATGGTAATACCTGTGTAATGTGATGAATGCATACATATCTTTGTCATACTTTAGTAGTCAAGCATTGTGTGTAATGAATGAATGAGTTATTATATTGCTTAGTTAATTGTTGTTGGGATATCAAGAAAATATGCCATGAAGGTTAAAATATAAAAGTGAATAACAGTAGTTCGTAACACAAGTTATAATAAATGGTTCAGAATATAGATTCCATATCTCATGCTCAATCCTAGGCTGTAAACACCTAAGTCTTAAATCCACCCATTTAAAGTTATCTCAGGTGAGACTGCGCAGTGCATTCTGTGTACTTCATTGCCTTCTAGTTTACCAGAAGGGACGATAGTTTTAGGCTTTGTTGGTACCCTTAAAGATATGAACCCTGGGTCAACAACGCAAGTAGTAGGGAAGAGTAGTTCATTAAGCCAACAAATGGTTTCATTGTCGTGTTAAGAGGAACAAGAGAGGACTGAGTAGATGAGATAGAATACATGAGAAAAGAATGAGTGAAACCAGAATACCGTTGAGCCATTAGAAGGGAATGTTGAGACCGTGGAACCCCACGAAAGCAAAATTCAAAGGCTGGTTGAGAACCAAATATCTAGAGTTTTCCCAGAAAGACAATAGAAACCCTAGCATCACACCTCGCAAATATATGGATAAATACGTGTTTACAGATTTACATGAAGTCTTTTTTTGTGATTTTCCCCACCTATTATAGGAGTGGATACTAAGATTGAAAGATAACCATGCGGCAAACTGGATTCGACAGCTAGATTGGACCCTAGTACAGGTTGAGCAATTACAGCATGTGAACAACAAATTCACCCGTACAATCGAATTTTGGCTTGACAGTATTGTGGAAAGCTTCATCACAGAGTTTGCAGTCAACACAGCGAAGTCATACAGCACAACAGAGTAGGAATTTCTATGCAGACCCCATAGAAGGTACATTCGATCAATGTATACTTCTATTAAAATACTACTACATAACAAAGGTGTAATGACAATCGAATCAGACAACTAGACTTACCTGTGTGCATGGGGGAAGGGGGAAAGCACTGACAGAGAGAGGATAGATGGATGAAGGTGAGGATAAAGGCAAGAAGGAGGAGGAATTATTAGACCCGATCTTGATGGATGACAACTAGCTTGAGTGGATCTTGGCGTCATCAGGAATGACGCGTAGCGGAGTACCCTACCAATACAAGGTGAATACCAAGAAGAGAGTCATAGCCGTGAGGGAGGGCTTGGTAAGCGATGAGGAAGAGGTAGAGGATCTTCGGGCTGTGTAGATTGAGGAAATCTTGCGCGCAACCTATGAGAGAAAAACAAGAGGCCCAAGAATAGGAGGAGAAGATAGCCATCCTTTCCATATTAATGTCAGTGTGGAACCCATAAACCCATGTGCGACAAATACACCAAAGAGAATACAACCAAAGTTCGAAGGAAGTCCGACAGCAAGAAGTACATCTACCGTAGGAGCAACAACTAGAGGAGCCAGTTCAGGTGGCACTAGTCAAGTATCTACATCGTGCAGCGGAGGTAGCATTTCAGTATTTAGAATGGCAGGACACGATCCCACTATCAGACTACCATAATTTCGAGGAGAAGTAGTAGAAGATCCTGAGAAGCATTTGTTCATTTGTGAAAATATCTGGGAGGCAAAACAGATCACTGATGAAGATATTGAATTTGCGCAGCTAGCGATCACACTAAGAGACCGCACACTAGATTGGTACATGAGTCTAGACACGAACAGTGCCCCTGGGACAATGAGGACACTGGAAGACATTAAGAAGCTACTGATTAATGAGTTCCAGAAGTCGAGCTCAGAGGATCAGTACATGAACGAGATGATCGAGATAAGACAAAAACCAGGAGATTATGTATGGGAGATTGACCAGAGATTCAAGCAACTAAAGGGGAAGTTAAAATACCTTATGACTGAGATGCAGCACCCACACCTATTTGTCAACTCACTACTCCCACACCTAAAATATCCCTTACGACGCAGGCTAAGGCGCTACAGGAATCCTTGCAGCTGGAAGAGAACTAGTACTAGCAGACGAACCCAGCTATTGAAGAATTGAAGGAGGA
The DNA here is from genome assembly GCA_032191745.1 of Picea mariana. NCBI lineage: Eukaryota > Viridiplantae > Streptophyta > Pinopsida > Pinales > Pinaceae > Picea > Picea mariana. The sequence continues at coordinate 86,231 of JASDQU010106261.1, forward strand.
TTTGAAGAACCTAACATTTCGGTTGAACCAGAATAAGAACAAGAACAAACAAGAAGTTGGTTGGTGCACCACATGTAGGACGAAAGGACACCATAAGAACGAATGTCCAACATTCACGCAGTATATGGAAATAGGCATGCCAAATTTGCTACCAAAGGGAGGATTATGGTGCGAAATATGCAAGAAACCGGGTCACGACCCTTATCACTGCACGATGATGCAGAAGTACCAAATAGTCCCAAAGAATTATTATTTCACCTTTTGTAAGTTGGTAGGCCACGGCGACAAAGATTGCAGAACTATGGAGCTGATGTGGGAAAGAACATTAGATGCATACAGGGTACAGGCTAAAATGATGAATGGGCAAGTAGTGCCATAGTTCAATCAAGCCCCATCTCCATACAACATTGCGCAGCAGCAGAACAGTATTGTTCAGCAACCATACAATAACGCATAGTCATAGTACAACCCGGTGCAACCCCAGTATAATACCGTGCAATATAGTCAAGCACCATAGTACAATGCACCAAGAAAGGACCAAGAAGGCTATCAAGGAGGAGGACGAGGCAGAGGAGGTTTCGAACATGACAGAGGACCAGTCACATGTCATAACTGTCAGCAACCGGGACATTATGCACGGGAATGCCCATTGCCGCCAGCGACTTGTATGTACTGTCGTGCATCAGATCACAAGACAGAGGAATGTCTGACACTATTAGTAAAGATCCAGGAAAAGAGGAACCAGAACAACCAAAATGTTCAATGGATTTCAACCGAAGCAAGGAGGATGGATGGAACATCAATATAGTCACTCGTGGAGGAACAAAGATAGGAAATGACACAGTCCGACAAGAACCCGTACAGAACCAATGGGTAAAGAAGAACACAGAACCAAGAAAGCAGTTCGACGCGCCCAAACAAAAGGAGACTTTTAAGGAATCCAAACAAGAATTTTAGAAGGTGGACACAGCATCGACTTCCACTACACAACCAGCCCATGAAGCCCCAGAATACAAAATGTCTCCATCATTGGATTATACCAACGGAATGCCACCCAAGGGACAAGTAAGTACTATCAAAGACTTTTTGAAATCATGCATGAAAATGTTAAGTGATCCCTCATCTATGAAAATATTTCAAACCACCCTAAAGAAATGTATTAGTGAGACGGAACAAAACCTAGAACCGAAAACTGTCAATCATCTACACACAAGAAGAAGAACAAGTAGGGAATGTAGGCTGAATGCTAACATTGGGGATTTCAATATGGGAGACATCATCTTGGACCTAGGATCCGAAGTGAATGTGCTACCCAAGAAAACCTGGCAATGAATGGGAGATCCAACATTGGGATACTCAAATGTCCAATTAAAACTAGCAAACCAACATAGGGTCCTACCAATAGGGAGACTGAAAGGAGTAACAGTAGATCTTGATGGAGTGCGCACTAAAGAAAACTTTGAAGTCATAGAAATAGTAGATGCCACAACACCGTACCCGACACTGCTCGGTCTGGATTGGGTGTTTGACAACCAGACCATAATTAACTTGAAGACAAGGAAAATGACATTTGAATCCGAATATTACAGGATCATAGCACCACTAGATCCATCAGAAGGGGAAAGGTTCGTAGAACCCACTTGCCTAGACTTAGAGGAGATTGGCCAGTTGTATAGAACAACTGGGCGCGAGGAGGATTACGTAAACTAAACTGTAGACGGGGTACTTAGTTGGTGCAACATTACTTCATGCACAACAGATTCAAACACTGGGTTAGAAAATTGGCAGCAGAGACTACACGAAGTATCCATGAGAAGATGTGCAAGAATAGACCGCGCAGTACGGTGGATAGGTATAGAAATCAAAGAATCGCCCATTTTCGATGGACTAAATGATTTGGAAACATTCTTGACACAATATGAAGACGAAGTATTAAAGAACTAGAGGCTACTAGAACTGGACTTATCACTCAAGGCCACACCCACAATATGGTGGGGCACACACAAGTAGACTATCACAAACTGGTACTAATGTAAGTGATTACTGCGCATAAGGTTCAGCGCAAAACAGAAAAAAAGCAAAAAACGTAGATATGAAGGACTAGGGACACCAGCGAAACACTTGGAGGAGTGCAAAACACTGTGGAAAATGACACCACTAGAGGAATGGCCTCACCACTTCATTCACACTTTAGAGGGCATACCATCGAACTGGTATACAGATCAGGAATTGTGAAAAGGAACTACAACATGGACGACAATGCAACAAAACTTTACCGTCACTTTCTCATTTGAGCATGAGAACCCCAAAATAAATGCAGCCCTGAAATGGATCAGAGGAGTCATATTCATTGAAGAACCATAAATAGAACTTATTATCAAAGAGCAACAGTGAAATAAGAAGACAGTCAAGGAACTATTGTCATGTTACCATGTACAGGAGGAAGCACCAGATGAAGATGACCTACGTGACATTCAGATTGAAGAAGTAGAAGGCGGAATATATGTGAAGGGACCACCCATAGAATCCGAAGTTATTTTTGCACCAATCAAGGTAAATAAAGTTAACATCAGAACAGTTGAACATCCCAAAATAGCTAGCATTGGAGACTACTGGGATGAACCAATAGTAGAAAGCATCACAGAGTTGTTGCACAAATACAGTGACTTGTTTCCTACCACATTTACAGAGATGAAGGGTATAGCAAGAGAACTGGTAGAGATGAAGATACCTCTTAGACCTAAAGCGAGACCGATTAGATAGCGACCATATAGACTGAACCCCATATATAAACAGAAAGTTAAAGAGGAGATCGACCAGATGCTCGAAGCCGACATAATAAAACCAGTCGAGGAATCGGAATGGATAAGCTCGATGGTCGTACAGGATAAGAAACAAGGAAGAGGGATTAGGATATGCATTGACTTGAGGAATTTGAATGATGCATGCCTACAAGACCCATTCCCTACACCGTTCACGGATGAAGTGTTAGAGAATGTGGGGGGACACGAAGCTTACTCATTCACTGATGGATTCTTAGGCTACCATCAGATTAAGATAGCACAGGAGGACAGATACAAGAACATGTTCATGATGGAATGGGGATCTTACCAATATACGATCTTCCCATTTGGACTAAAGAATGCACCAGCAATATTCTCCAGAGTGGTTATCGCAGCATTTAAAGAATTCATCCATCAGTTTCTCCAAGTATACCTAGATGATTGGACAGCCTATAGTCTATTGAAAAACCATGTGGAAGTTTTACGCTTGATGCTAGAACGATGAAGACAGTGTCAGATATCACTAAACACAAATAAATGTATATTTGGAACACCATTTGGGATACTATTGGGCCATATAGTATGTGTTAGCGATAAAAAATGCACTGACATTTTTGAAAGAATGATGCCTAATCTTGTAGGGAATATTTGACTAGCTTCCCAGGCTCCAAATGCAGATTTGAAAGCACCATTGGAAATCTTAGGATTTTTAGATGTCGATCGACTATTCAAACATGCAAAACAGACTCTCCATGACTGAGAAATTTGATTTTGAAAAAATCTGCGCTTTCACCAGCTAACCCATCTTGAATTTTGCTAGTTAGCTGGTGAAATCTCTGCCTTTCACCAGCTAAGAAGCGGATTTTCGGGTAAATTAGCTGGTGAAAGCCTGTCATGGCCAGAATGTTACGGTTTTTTCCCAGATCATAAATTTTTGCATGAGAATGAATTGAAACCTCTTCTAAGGCTTTATTAATGAATTATCAAATCTATCTAATCAGCCACTTTTGGAAAATGAAAAGAAGAAAAGGTGTACAAATGTCATTTACCATCTTTAAAAGAGGCATAATTTCATGGTTTTGGGAGCCACATCACATAATTTGAATTTCATTATCAGATTATCAAACCAGAGAGCCTTGGGAGGTTGAGCTACACATCATTAGATTTCAACCACATTTTGAGGGCCAGCAGATAAAGATTTACCTTATTTTGAGGATCTATTCCTATTCCTTTGTAAATACTGTTTGTTTACTATTTCTAGAAATTCAGATCCATAGTTTTAGGATCTGATAACTAAATTGTAAAGCTATAAAGCTACAGAAGGAAGATGAATGAAGGAGGTTCAATTCTGGATACATTTTTGGCTATGTACTTTGACACTATCTTGCCATATGAATGACGGTTTTCTTTGGTCATTATATATCAGTCTGTCCACATTTTCCATTACTCTATATTTAATTCTATTCAGTTCAGTTGTTCAGAAATGTCATCTTATGATATAGCTCATGGATATGAATTAGATATTCTTTGTATTCTTGTATAACCCTACAGATCTATACTTGGTTATCTTGAATGTTTTTCTTCATACCTTGATTATTTACTATAACTGATATCTAGTTTCTCGAAGCACTGGTTTATTTAGAGGTATGACATGTTATATTTTTGCTAAGCCTTCTCAGTTATCCCATTGTTCCAAACACTTGATTGTTAGTGATTTCATAAGTTACCAAGCATCCTTAGCCTACAACCCTAAGGAGTTTCTTGGAGTGATAACAGTATGCAAACAAGGGCTATTGGTCAATCTGGCAAAGATCACAGTTATCATTAATTTACCAGCACCAAAAGCAGTCTGTCATCTACGAGCGACGTTAGGACACATAGGATACTATAGGAAATTCATCAAAGGATATGTGCAGATCACAACACCAATGGAGAAACTGCTAAGGAAGGATACAAAGTACCAATGGAACGATGAGTGTCAACACGGTCTAGATACCCTGAGGGAAAATATGGTCACTGCACCGATATTAGTATTTCCAGACTGGGGAAAGACATTCCATGTGCATGTAGATACATCAACAATAGCACTGGGAGCTATCTTAGTGCAACCAGGAGTAGGAGACTTGGATCACCCGATAACGTTCGCAAGCAGAAAACTATCTGACTCATAACAGAATTATAACATGACGGAAAGAAAATGCCTAGCTATGGTTTACGCACTGCAAAAGTTCAGACACTACCTATTGGGAAAACATTTTAATATGTTTACAGATCACTCAGCCCTAAAATACCTAGTCAACAAACCAGTGTTGGGGGGGAGAATCTGTCGATGGTTACTGTTATTTCAAGAATTTGACTTTGAAGTAATAGTCAAACTAGGAAAACTGAATGCAGGCCCTGACCACCTATCACGGGTCACAAACGGAGAAGAACCCACAAAATTAGAAGAAAATTTTATGGATGCATAGTTATTCTCCGTACAAATTGTTGATGACTACTTTTCAAAGATCATCCAGTACTTGAGCATAGGTACCATGCCATAAGAATATACCACCGCGTAGAAGAAGAACCTGGTAGTTCGCGCAATCGATTATCAACTAATCACAGGACATCTATATAAAATGGGCGCATATAGCATTTTATGAAGGTATGTGTTAGAGCATGAACGACCAAGAATTTTAGCAAAATCCCATGAGGGATTGGTAGGAGGACACTATGTAGGAAAAGCTATCGCGCAGAAGGTACTTCACGCGGGATTATGGTGGCCAACAATTCACAGAGACTAGAAAGAGTACTGTCAGGGATGTGATGTCTGTCAAAGGGTAAGCAAACCCAACAGAAGGGAAGAGATGTTGTTACGACCGCAAGTGACATTACAGGAATTTGATAAATGGGAAATAGACTTTGTGGGACCAATTAACCCACCATCCAAAAGAACAGGGGCAAGATACATCATCATCGCGATCGAATACCTAACAAGGCGGGCGGAAGCAGCACTAGTAAAATACTGCAGCACAAAGACCGCTACACACTTCTTATTTGAACAAGTAATTACTAGGTTTGGGTGGCAAAGAGTTTTGATGAGAGACCAAGTCACGCATTTGATAAATAGCACCATCCACGCGATGCTCGAAGAGTTTGAATTCCACCACCATAAAAGCACACCGTATCATCCATACGTGAATGGCACAGTAGAAGCCTTCAACAAAATTCTAGAGAATGCACTGACAAAGATCTGTAACGTCAACAGAGATGATTGGGACCTTGAAGTACTAGCATTATTATGGGTGTATAGGATGACATGCAAGAATTTGATAGGGCACACACCATTCAAACTTGTCTACAACCAAGAAGCAATAGTGCCATTAGAATTTTTAGTACCCAGCTTATGCGTAGTAGCTATCACACAAATGATAGAACGCAACGCAATACAAGAGATACTGAAAAAAATGTTAGCAATGGAGGAAGACTGAATCCTGGAAAGATTCCATCAACAAGTGTAGAAGGACAGAGACAAAGCATGGCACGATCGACACATTAAGAAGAAGACTTTCAAGGAAACAGATATAGTATTGCTCTACGACAGCAAATCGTTTCAACACCCAGGAAAGCCAAGAATGAATTGGTTAGGACCATACGAGGTAAAATCTGTAATAGACGGTGGAGTTGTACAGTTAAGAGATTTAGCAGGAGAATACCTCAAAGGAATGATCAACGGGAGCTGACTAAAGTTGTATAAGTACAGTCGACCACCCACCGCGCAATAAAAAAAAAAAAAATTCTTGAAAAGCATGAAGCACGCTAGAGACGAAAAAAGCCATAGGACGCTCGAAACATGAATGTAGTAAAGGAAAGAAAAATGGTTACATGCCAAATAAAAATGAGCGGGAAATGGAAAGTCATCAAAAGCAGTTTGACAGGACAACACTAAGCAGAATTAAGGCACAGCAAGGACTAATGGAACATCACATTAAACACGCCAACTGGAAATGGAAAAGTAAGCGTAATGGAAAGTACAAAACTGCCGCAGAGACATTTAACCCACAATTATGGTGCATTAATCATATCATGGAGGAAGCATCCTTGATAAGCTTCATGACAAACCCATACAATGCACGAGCATGAAAGCAACTTGTCTATTCGCGAAAGGAGAACAGAGAGAGAGAAACAACTGCTCGAACGAATAGAGTGAGACCACAGAGATCACGAAAGTCCTCCAAACTCAGCAAACATTCGACACTCACCACTATGGCACCATTGAAGTCTGTCGAACCAAACCAGACAGCCAGACCAACCAGGGTTCAAACTAGGTCACGAAGACTGCTGGAAGAAAACGAGCAGGCAACTAACTTGCTCAACAAAGCAGCGCAACTTTGGATAATACTGGAGGAGGATCCACAGGTTCAACGTTAGGACAAGGAAGAGGAAAGGATCAATGCAGTGATCCAAGAACTCAAATAGAGGAAAAATACCATACCAATCCCAGAACACGTCAAGGGGACGCAAGAGCTGAAGAGGATGCAGGAAGAACTTATCACTGTGCAAACACAGAAACAGGAGCGTCAGGCTCAAATAGAACCATTACAGGAACAGGTAGCATAAGTACTTGCACAGGCAGAAGTAGCTAGAGCACAGATGTCATAGACACAGGTAGAATGTGGAGGATTACTGAGCGACGAAGTGGAATTTCAGGTAATGGATACCATTAAGGAGAGGACCGTGTAGGCAGTGACAAAAGCAGCAGAGTTGAGGGAAAAGTTTTGGACGATCACCGAGGAGATCGAGGCAGCTCAGAAAGATTAGGTGACTCGGGACGAGTCACATGTCAGTGTTGGGGGCTAGTTGGCAATAGGTCAAAGTGGGAAAGAAAGCATGCACAAAGAAGAATGACAGTTGGAAGAGAAATTGTGGGAAAGAAAGCATGCAGAAGGAAAGTGACAATTGGTAAGAAGCATAGCACGTGCGCATGCAAGAAGGAGGCGAAAACTGGAAGGAAGAAAAGAGCGCATGTAGAGAAGGAAGACCTAACAACAGTAGGGTTGGGGATTTTGTAAGTTTTGAAACATATATATTTTTTCTAAAAACTTAGACTAAAAATAATTTTCATTTTTGTTCAAACAAAAAGCATGAAAATGCACTTGGATAATCACCGTCAAAATGAAGTCTTCTGATCAATCCAAAGGTTTAAATGTCTTATCAGATTATGGAGCCACTTTTTTAATTAATGAATCAATCATTATAAAGGTTTTCTTTTGAAATTTCGGGAGTCGAGGTTTCGTGAAATGCGGAGGTTTGATATTGAGCATCCTCGAAGTCCCGATACCTGAAATCATGAAAATTTTAAATGTTAAGTCGGGTTCATTAATGATTAAGTAAGATTAACAAAGAGTAAATCTCATCGTGACTTCACGATTCGGGATGCTCTCACATATAAAGGCTTTGAAGTCTCAATACCTGAAACCCTAACATTTTAAAACGCTAATCACGATTAATCAAGAGTGTTAAGTATGATTATAGTTAATTAAAACCCGTCGCACTTCGCGTTTCGTAAGTCTTAGTTCAAACTGCTTTAAAGATCCCCGAGACCCTAAACGTCAAAACTTGATTAAGTGTTAAGTATGATTAATTAAGGTACTAAATGAGGATTATACTCTAATTAATCTATTGCTTCAAATTAACTCGAATACATTCAAATTCTGTGTTTTTCCCGAGATATCGACCATAAATGACATTAATATCCGATTTAGGGAAATGATTCCAAATAGGATCAGATTTTAACGCCCAAATATTTTTATTAAAGGAACTAAATGCATTTTCAGTGAAGGTATATGCATGGTTTGCGCATTTAAGGCAAAAAGGATCTTTAGTTCTGAATCATTTTCTTATTTTCTTAGAGTTGGCTTAGTGAAATAATTAGTTTTATGCATTCTCGTTCTCTATAACAGGTAACTGAACTCTGAATTTGATATCATACTAAAGGCATGGGAGGCCAATATATCTGAGAGTAATAAAGTGGCCAAAGAAATAAAGGAATATTGTGAAGAGGCTTTTGATTTGCTAGATAAAAAATCACTAGGCATTGGAAAGGACAATTATGCTGGAGTATTAGGGAAAATCAATGTCATAAAGCATCAATTGGACATCAAAGAAAGCTTAAATGAAGCTCGGATTGAAATTTCATAGTTGAAGCAGGTTGACATCGCTCAAATGGATAGATGGTTGGTAAATCCAAATCTACAATTGCAATCAACAAATTTTGAAGGTAAAAGGATTGAAGACAGGTTGCTAAAATCAATGAGAAATCTATATCTTTTTTAGGCAAAGGATGTGACAGAGCCTTCCAGAATTTTAGTGCAATTTCTAAGTAGGTGCATCAAGTGTCTCGAGCCAGGTGAAGGAAGTACTTCAAATAAATAATGAAATAACGCATGCATGCTCGTTCTGTCAATATGAGAAAGAGATAGAAGGAAACAAGTGAAACGGTTCAAGTTTTTATTTTGTAACTGTTAATATCTAGGAGTAAGGAAAATACCAACCGTTTAGGATTGGTAACCTTTTGTATAAATATAATTTCAAAAGACTTAAAGAAGGATTTTTCCTGGCCGATTGTAATAGAGAGATCTCTTCTTTTCAAGAACTAAGACAAATGCAGACCAAAGACTCCATATTTCGTCAATCTTGAGTTATGTGTTCTTCTGTTCTTTCGTATTCCAGCATCTTTATTTATGTGTCTCTGATGAATTCTTAATCACAACTTAGTACAACATCTATTTTGGTTATATGGTTCATTTAGTTATATGATTGTTTACATATTTTCCTCTGTGTTGGCTATTAGAAAATACAAGACTTGTGAATTAGTTAGATTACCACATTTTATGCTTCATTAAAGGTTCCACATCCATTTTTCTTCTTTTGTATCAGAGTGAGATTCTTTTGTAATTGATGCCTCACTTTGTTAACAGCTTTATGTTTTTCTTTCATCACATTCATTATTTTCAAATTTGACTCATATACGGAAAATGGCCTCTGAATTGTTATACTATTAATTGAATTTCAGGAATTTTTCTCACATAATTGAAAACAAGAAAAAGAAAACATAAAAACAACATATCTTTTAATTTTCTTTCCTTCATTATTGTACCTATGGAAAGACAGCCTAATATAGAACTCGGTCTCACAGATCAAGCTAGCATCACTTTAAACTTGTTCAATACCATTTTAGAGACCGCTAGCACCCAGGTTGAACTTGAACGTTCATGGGCAATGATTGAACAGGACATAAGCATCTAGGAACGTTGGGAAGCTAGGCAAAGACAACTCATAAATCAACCATAGCTTCTTTCCCTAAAGAATTGACTTTTTTTTCATATTTTAAACTCTCTTTATTTTTGGATGCCTTGACATTATACTTTCAAGCCTTAGGTATAAACTCAGGAACAACATCTTTTTTGCGTCATTGCCGGGGAATGAAGAAACGAAGTTATTTTTCCCTAGGAAAAACAACATTGGTAAGTTTCCTTCTTTGATAGTGAACATAGATCAAACACTTTATAAGACTATTTTTATCTTTCACTTGGCGACTCCACGATTAATAAACTGGCTTCTAATCGAAAGAATACCAAAAATATTCCAGACGATAAGCAGATCTCCCCTGTCTCTGATCCTGAAAAACTTCTGAAAACAAGAATATACCTTAAATAGAATGCTTCATCAACAAGTGATATTTATCAACCCAAATCCACTCAGTCAAATAATAAGGATCTACTTGAACAGTGGAATACCCAACTCCTTTTTAGAGAAACATTTGTCGATAGAATCGAAACCCCGGAACCTGAGTTGGTGTTACCCGAATTTAAAACCAAAAATTTTCCAACTGTCTCCTTTACCAATAGAGGTAAAATATCTATCTCACTTCCCGCCTTGGTTGGCATTTCATCAGTTCTCGAGATTCAGCCTACAACCTCTCAGAATTCAGAAGAATATATTGTATACCTTGACTCTACTCCTGTTGGTTTTCCTATGTACACATCCTCTGAGTCCGAAGAAACCAGTCCCCTTTTTCCAGTCCCTTATTTTTCAAATTTCTTGTCTCCAGACGATCAGTTATCTGAAACTATTTCGCTTTATCCAGACATAACCGAAAGGTCACCACATATCCTTAAAAGTCTTCTCTATAATCTCCAAGTTTCACCCTCTAAATTATCAATGGCTGTGGCCAGAGGAGGTGGTGTTGCCGGGGGAGGAGGGGGCGGTCAAGTACCACCCCCACCTCATAGAATCTTTTCCAAAGTAGCTACTAGGTATGCCCCTTTAGTCCTCCCATCCCCTCTCCATGATCTACCTAAAAATTATATGAAAAATCTACCGAAGTTTACTAGAGAGGGAGATTTAACTGCTACCGAACACATCAATTTCTTTGATCAATTTGCTAATATCCTTGGCCTCGAGCATGAGGACCTTTACTCAAGGCTTCTCGTTCAAAATTTCAAAGGTCGGGTGAGAACCTGGTTCCGAGGACTCCCAGTAGGGTCCATAAGATCATATGATGAGTTATAAAATGATTTTATTAGACAATGGGGAGAAAGGAAAGATCATCTCTATTATCTAATCAAGTTCAGGGCTCTGAGAAAAAAAAATTCAGAATCAGTTCTTGAGTTTACCCAAAGATTCAATAAATTATATAATAAAATTCTAGCTGAGGTTAAACCTTCCCAACCTGCAGCAAAAGTAACTTTTGCTAGGGATTTTGATCTGGATTTCTCTATACTGTTGAGAGAAAGGAGATATGTTGATCTCACTAAAAAGCAGAATGACGTTGTAGAAATCGAATCAAACATGATGGCATCGGGAAAGTTAAAAACAAAATTTGAAACGGGAAATAAAGAAACTAGATAGTGCAGAGAACAAGCAAGACCTTCTGGAGCTAGGAGATCTTTGGAAGATAAGATGGATGACATGGCAAGAATAATTAAAGAATTGTCAAATAAAATCTTGAGAATGGAATTAGACCAATCAAAGAATGATCAGTTCCCTAGAAAGGATTTCAAAAGGAATCCTAACCCTCAAATACAACAAAGACAAATTAAGAATGAAGATCAAAAAATTCAAACCCCCTTCAAAAATGAAAATTTTATAGGAGGGGAAGACACGCAAAATTTTGAGGAGTTAGAAGAAGATATAAATAATATTGGCGATGATTATCAAGAACCTTATTTGATTAGACAAGATTATGGAAAATCCTTAAATATGGAATACAGGTCTGAAAATGATGAGAATAGAAATATTACAGAGGATTCAGCTTATCAAGGAATCGTTGATAATATAATGGTCGAACTCCAACAGAAGTATAATCTAAGGCCTAGAAACAGGAATATCACAACCGCCCCATCGAAGAAAATTCTGCCAAGAGGGGAAATAGACGAGGCAGCTTCAAAAGCTGCTGAAAAACAGACTGTTAAAACCAATACTGCTGACACACAGTCTACCAAAACAAAGCCAGTAGAAACACCAGTTATTAACACAAGGAAAGTGGAGGTTCCTGTGGATGAAACAAAAACATCACAAATAAATAAGTCTGAAAAGAAGGGAATAGAATCCCAAACCACAGAAGTTGATAAAACAATGGGAAATTTCAGTCTAGAAAATGAAATTAATAAAATCAAAATTCCTATACCTCTGGTCAAACTGGAAAAAAACCTAGTGTGTAGAAAGAAAATTGCTAAAATAATTAATTTTTTAGCCAATGAAAGTTAGGCTAATGTTATAAACTTAGAAGATGATAAGCCTAATATAATTTTTGGTCCACATTTCGAAGGTGCCAGAGATATCGTCGCCCCTTTCTATATCACACTAATTGTGCACAATCACCTACTCCACAATTACATGTTGGATTATGGATCCTCTCATAATGTAATTCCTAAAGCCATTATGTATAGACTTGGTCTCAAAATCACTCGACCATATGGAGACTTGTATTCTTTCAATTCGAGAAAGGTTAAATGTGTAGGTATGATAAAATATTTAGTAGTCAATCTTGCATAGATTCTTGTTAATAGCATTCTGGTGGATGTGATTGTCATTGACATACCCCCAAATTATGGCATGTTGCTATCCAGGTCTTGGGGCACCAAACTTGGAGGATCCCTCCAACTCGACATGACTTACGCCACAATCCTGATCTTCGAAGGACAGTTCACACGCTTGTACAAAGAAATAAGGTTGGTGTTTACAGTAAGTGATCCTCTGAACCCAAATAACTATCCTATTTACATTGCTGATCAGGATTTAGGGAATTTCATTTTGTCTATTGATGATGATTTAGATGTATGTATAGAATAAAATTGTACAGAAAAAGAAAAAGAAGAAAAAATAAGTAAAGATGTATATAGTTCTGGAGTTTGGAAAATGTATTTTGATGGTGCTTCATCTTGTGAAGGAGCAGAAGCTGGAGTACTATTTGTAGCACCCGACGATGAGTTCATCATTCTTTTTTCTTACCGATTACAGTGGAACATAGATTATACTAACAATGTTTGTGAATATGAGCCCCTAGTCTTAGGATTAGAAGCTGCTAGAAAAATAAATATTAAGAACTTAGAAGTCTATGGTGATGCTGAACTGATCATAAAACAAATTAATCGTCAATACCAGGCTAAGCACCCAAGGTTGATATCTTATACAAATTGTGCCTGGGATCTAATCGAGAATTTTTTCTCATCAGTTAATGTTCATTATATCCCTAGAACTGAGAATCAACGGGTAGATTCATTGGCTAAAGTGGCCTCGACCTTTGTGCCTCCAACAGTTTTCAAACTTAAATACCATATAGAGATGAGACATAGACCTTCCATACTGAATAACATACAACATTGGTAGGTTTTCGAGGATGATGAACAAATCAGGAAATTTTTAAAAATGGTGGATGACTTTGCTGAAACACATGTCGACCAAGAAAATCAAAATGATCCCGCTTGGATCATGCAGGAAGGGGAAGATCTTCAAGAGTTTCAAGATAAGATTGTTAATCATAGTATGCTTATTTTGAAAAATAATCATATACCCAAAGGCTTGATCCCCTTAGAGAGGTTATTTAATCATGACGACATTCCTTTGAAGTCCACCTTACAGCCTCAGCCAGAAGAGGTTAAATATTGCGATATAGGCACCAAAGAAAATTCTTGGTTGGTAAAATTATCTAAGTACCTTCCTCTTGAAATAAAAAGTAAGTATGTTGAGTTGCTTAGACAGTATAAAGATGTTTTTTTCTTGGTCCTATGATGAATTAAGAACTTATGACACCACTATAATGGAACACAAAATTCCTCTAACACAAGGTGTCAAACCTTTCAGACAGAAACTCAAACAGATTAACCTTATTTTGTTGTCTGTGATAGAGAAAGAGGTAAAGAAGCTTCTGGATTCCAAGATCATTGTCCCACTCAGACACTATGATTGGGTAGCTAATTTAGTTCCAGTAATAAATAAAAACGATGAAATCAGACTGTGTGTAGACTTCAGGAATCTAAACAGATCATCACTCAAAGACAATTATCCATTGCCTAAAATGGATCACGTTTTAGAGAAAGTAGTAGGAGCTAACAGAATGTCTATGATTGATGGATTTTCAGGCTACAATCAAATTGCAGTCCCTCAAGATGATAAAGAGAAAACTGCGTTCACTACTCCTTGGGGTACCTTTATGTATGACAATATGCCTTTCGGTTTAATGAATGCAGGAAAAACTTTCCAACGAGCTATGGACATCGCCTTCATCGGCGAAAGAGATAAGCTTGTTTTTATTTATCTTGATGATCTAACTGTTTTTTCTAAATCTGATGCAGAACATCTAGTACACCTCAAGCAAACTTTCGAAAAATGTCGCAAATTTGGTTTGTCTCTGAATCCCAAGAAATCTCATTTTGCAATGCAAAAAGATAAACCCTTGGGTCATATAGTGTCTAGGGATGGAATTAAAATTGACCCGAAAAGGATTGAAGCAATATATACTATTAATATTCCCAGGAATAGGAAAGAAATTCAGTCATTTTTAGAGAAAATAAATTTTTTGAGAAGATTCATTCTGAATTTCGCTAAAATCGTAAAATTGATTACAGATATGATTAAGAAGGACAGTGAGGTAAAGTGGACAAATGAGGCTAAGGCATCATTCGAATGCATTAAGTAGGTCATAGATGAAGCACCAGTACTAGCAAGTCCTGATTGTTTAAAAGAAATTTTTATTTTTTCATTTGCTTCTGAGCATAGTATTGCAGTCGTATTGTTATAGAAGAATGATGAGGTTTTTGAGCAACCAATTACATTCTTTAGTAAAATTCTCAGAGATGTTGAGCTAAAATATGATATTTTGGAAAAGTAATCTTACGCAATGGTGAAATCCCTCAAAGCTTTCAGAACTTATGTACTACATTCAAAGATCATTGCTTATGTACCTACCAGTTCTGTTAAGGATATACTGGTTCAACCCAACAACGATGGAAGGACAGGTACATGGTTAGCCAAAATTCAGGAGTTTGACCTGGAAGTTAAACCAACTAAACTTATTAAAGTTCAGGGCTTGGCTAAATTGTTGGCCAAATCAAATCTGAAAGCACTCGGAATAAATCATCTGCAAGAGAACGAAGGATTTTTAGAGATAGATGAACTCGATGTCAATGTGCCCACAATTGAAATTCTAGAAAAAATCTCTTCTTCATTTTGGTACCACGACATTGTTTCTTATTTACTGACCCTTCAGTGCCCCAACGACCTAACCCCATCTAAATCCAGGACATTGAAGTTACACGCTGTAAAATATTGTATTATAGATGGTCAATTGTATTGGAAGGATCCCCTAGGATTCTTACTGAGCTGTTTAGTAGAATCCGAAACAGAAAAAGTTATAAATGAATTCCACGAGGGAGTGTGTGAAGGACACCACACTTGGAGAGAAACAGCTTATAAAATCTTAAGAGTCGGTTATTATTGGCTGAAATTATTCACTCATGTAAACACTAAAGTCAGAACTTGTAATCCTTGTCAGTTGTTTACAAGCAAGCAGAAAATTATGGCATTACCTTTAGTTCTAGTTAAAACTGAAGCTTCATTTTAGCAATGGGGTCTTGATTTTATTGGAGAAATCCATCCACACTCAAGTGGTCAACATAAATGGATTCTCACCGCTACAGACTATTTTACTAAATGGGTGGAAGCTATTCCTACACAAAACGCAATAGACGCAATAGTGATCAGTTTTTTGGAGGAGAATATTCTATCAAGATTTGGTTGTCCTCGAAAAATAGTTATTGATAATGCTCAGGCCTTCAAATCCATGGCCATGATAAGTTTTTGCCAAAAATAGAACATTGTGCTAGGACACTCCATGACCTACTATCCACAAGGTAATGGATTAGCCGAGTCATCTAACAAAAGCCTGATCACTATAATTAAGAAAGTGTTGACCAAAAATAAGAAAGCATGGCATGTACATTTAAAATATGCTTTATGGGCTAACAGGATAGGCACAAAATGGTCAATCGGAATGTCTCCATTTTAGATGGTATATGGTACAGACATCATTTTACCCATAAATCTAGCATTGCCAGTAATGAAGCTCTGGAAAGACTCAAAGGAAGAGCCAAATGACATTACCAGGAGGATAGATCAATTGATTGAAATTCAACAAAATAGGGTTGAAGTAAATGAAAAACTACAGAAATATAAAGATAATATGAAAGCCTTATTTGACCAAAAAGCTAAAGATAGGGAATTTCTCCGTGATTTGGTTCTAAAATGCAGCCAGAAAAGAAGACGTTGGGAAACATGGTAAGTTTGATCAGATCTGGTGCGAACCATACAAAATTACAGCTTCTGAGGGAAAGAATGCATTTTTGTTAGAAAATCTCAACGGAAAGATTCTTAACGCCCCTATCAATGGGCGATACCTCAAGCACTTCATGCAGTAATACGTCTTCGAACTCTCATTGTACATACCAGTTTGTTTTCATGTTTTGTTGATAGTTACCTTTCTTTCG
>JASDQU010106261.1:108267-132320 GCA_032191745.1 Picea mariana
AAGGGGACCACTTTGGAGTTCATCCATCTTTACTTCTTAGCAACCATGACAAGACAATAATGATTCATATTTACATCAAACAATATTGGGTCCATTAACCAAACCTATGTGTTGTGGGGATTTCTTCAAGGGTTGAGATCAATGACAACCAACCTTAATCAACACCCTGGGTCAACAACGCAGGTAGTAGGGAAGAGTAGTTCATTAAACCAACAGCAATTTACAAGGGAAAAGAAGTGGTGGTTGGGGTGCTTTGGAGATTAAACGCCCTGAAAAAGACTAAAATCTCTTTATGGATGCAATAAAATTTTAACTTGGGGCATTGTCCTAAAGCAAGGATGGGTCGACCCAAGCAGATGTGTTCTATGAAAACACCATGAGGAAACCATATCTCGCATTTTTATTGATTGTTTGTATGCAACCCAGATTGTTGGGATCGTTCAGAAGTAGTTGAAGCCAATGTCTTTATGGAACAATTATATCCTAGAATATTTCCTGAAGGATTGGTTGGTCGATAAAGTAGTTAAACAATTCGAAGGAATGCACAAATTTCTCGTGTCCAACATATGGTGGGAAAGGAACTCAAGCATTTTCATAGATAAAGAAATACCCTGAACAATTACTACTGACATTATTCCAAACTTGGCCAAATAATTTATGTATGAGCTGAAGATAAAGGATCTAAGGTGGCCTTCCATGCATGAATTGGACTTTATGATTCCTTGGGGTTTCTTTGACAGGGCATGCCAAGGTCATCCACCAGTTTTTGGGGTTGGGGTTTTTATTTATCTCAAACAAAATCACTTTCTTCATTTTTTATATGCCCCTAGGTGAGGCACCAACAACAAAGTTGAACTCATAGCTTTGTGTACTTCACTATAAGTTTCTTTAATGAAAGGGGTAAAAAAATTATAGATCCTAGGGGATTCCAAACTAGTTATTGATTAGGCCAAGAATAAGGCCTCAGCCTCTTATGTTAGGATGGCACCTCTGCTTCATGATATCAAGGGTGCCCTTCAATCCTTCGAATGGCTCTCATTTTTCCATGTTTATAAATAACTTAATTTCAAATATGATGCTTTGTCCAAGGAGGCTTTGTCTCTTCCAGTGGGAGCCCTGGGTTTTTATGAAACCATTGACAATGTGGAGACATAATCCATGGAATTCCAATTTTAATTCAGGTGTATGTGGTAATGATGAAGTGTCAGATAGCAATCCTGACAAGACAATAGTAAGGATGTATCTATTTTGAGGTGAAATATAGAAATGTTTTTTTATGTAACTTGTCTGAAAGCATGTTTTATGGTAGTAGGCAAATTTATGAATAGAAGTAAATGGCGAAGCGGTGTTTCTATAAGCGCAAGAGGTCTCATTTTTTGGAGACTCATAACATGAGGTCTCATTTTCTATTAATCATCTCAAAATCAAACATTTTTTATAATAAAATTGTTTTAATATTTGTGTTTGTGTTTTTATATAATGGTTGCATTCATGCATTATCTAATGAATTACACCTCTATTATTTGTAACAATGTAAATCATCCATATATTATTTAATCATCAATGCAACATTTTACAACATTTGAAAATGTAATAAAATAAGAAACCCATTTTATTATATATGAATAAGAGACCCATCATCATACAAAATGGGATAACATAAAGGTCCAAAATAATCAAAATGCAACCAATGTGTAATTGTTACACTTATTGGTAACATGTCCTCATGCAATTAGGACATTATGTCAACTAAAATAAACAAAATCCCTTATTTTCACAGACAACTATTCCAAAACATACAACTTGCAATAACATTCAATTATATTGATGTTTATTCATCACTTGAACTAATGCAATCACTCGAGTTGAGTGCATGCCTCATTTCTTCATCACTTGTAGGTGATATTCTACTTTATTTATTTAAACTAATGTTTTCTTCATCTAATTGTTTTTTATGATCTACATGTTCATGTTTCATCTACAAACATAGAAATAAAGTGTAATAAGTAAATTTACATTTAAATATATAGTTAAATATACATGATTGCGTAAATCAAAAAGTGTGTCATAGCAACGAGTGATTCATAAACAATACACATGCTTTTGAAGTCATGTCGTGTCTCAAAATCTCTTATGTTGGCTGCTCTCCATACTTTGGTTTTTGCATGTTTAATACGCCATGAAAAAGAAGAGTGAATAT
The DNA here is from genome assembly GCA_032191745.1 of Picea mariana. Classification (NCBI taxonomy): domain Eukaryota; kingdom Viridiplantae; phylum Streptophyta; class Pinopsida; order Pinales; family Pinaceae; genus Picea; species Picea mariana. The sequence goes on from JASDQU010106261.1 coordinate 110,468, forward strand.
AATTAATATAAAGTTCCTTATTGTTCCATTAATTATAAAATAAGGGAAGCTAAGCAACATAGATACTTACAAATTGTTCAATTAAACCTTGATACTTCGACATATACTCACAACCCTCACTTAACCTGATCCGAATTGGATCTGAGAAGAACAATTGGCTATCGGCACAAGCTCTAAAATGATCAGCACATGCAAATTTTAAGGCTATGGATGAAGAAGGATATCAAATTGTTGGCGTGAAGGGCCCCATGCCATCACGATTGATGTCTACCATTGTATGTAATGTAGTCTAAAGTCGAATTTATATGTAAATTCAGGTAGTATGTTGTTGTATACAAGAAATAATGAGACTTTCATGGGACCTTTACCACGTGGGAGAGAAGACAGGAAAATGCAAAAAAGAAGGAGAAACGGACTGGAGAGAAGTTGAAGCATTGGGGATGCCTGACCTTCTAACTATCCTCCCAGTCGACTCAGTCTTCTATATCATGTTTCCCCACAATGAGAAAGGGGTTATTTGGTTGTGAATGATGTAAGAGGCTACCTAGATGTCACCAAGGAGCATAGAATGAACCAAAGAGCCCGTAACTTTCCCATTGTTGTATAATAAAGATCTTGGTCGAAGCCAAAAGAATGTTGGTTTTCCTATTTGGGTTTCCAGGGTAAATTCTAAGTTTTGTGTGTGTGTTTGTCGTATTTGAATTTCATTGTCTATGGGTGTAAATGCCTGCATTGTAATTCAATGAATGGTTAATGGAGTATATTGTAATTAATGTTTGTCTACATATTTTTTAGCAAAGATAAATATGTGCAAGTTATTTTTCAAGATCGTTCTTCCTTTCATATGGTTCCTATGAGCCAATAAGCCAGACCAACCATTATTTAACCATGCTCGTACATTCATTCTGAAGTGGAAAATTGATGGCCCTCCTTCCAGATTCACTTTTATTTACTTGAGGGTTTCTAATTTTGTTTTATGAGTCGTTGGGGATTTTCTCTCACTCCCAGAGTTGAGTTTACTTCTATCTAGTTTACACACCTTTCTCGTAGGTCATGCTTCATGTTCTCAACTTTGTCGGGGTGTTTTCCTTTTCCCATAATTCATATACAGATCATCCTTCAAAATATGGGGTTGTTTGTGTGTTTATTTACTACTCATGAACCATATACATGTTTTTACAACTCCATCAGCTACCAATTTCACCTCAGGCGTTTTTCTCTACTATTGAATGTTAAACTCCCCCTCCAAAATTCTTTTTCTTGTTGTTGGTTACCAAAATAGTCCTAAACATTTTTATTATATTATCGATTGTCGAAATTCGCTTTGCAAGGATTTTCCCTCACTATTGGTTGTTGAATTTTCCCTTTGGATATTTGGTTTAGTCGTTGGTCGGCCCATTCTGACTGGACTGTCATTTGGTCGATTTCCTCTTCCTTATTCAACTGATAACAGTTTCTAGTCGATTAGATATGCCCATTGATTGACTGGGTCTTCATTGGGTCGATTTGGCTCACTTGGTTGACTGGAATTCCATTCAACTCAACTTGGTCTATTTTCCTTTCATCCAACTCGACTTCTAAGGAGTCAATACCCTCATAATTTGATTGAATTGACTTTGGTTTGACCAGTCAAGTTTCCATAACTAGATGAGAGCTAATATTATATTTTTCTTAAAAATACTTCTATGTTGGTGAAAAGGTGACGCCATAAGCCTCTCGTTTACGGATCAGATGGTACTAGAGCAGAAGTTTGAATGGATTTAGTGAGACTTGTATGGTAAGTATTCGCAGTGATTACAAAATAAAGGGACGATATTTGTTGCTAGGGCTAGAGCGAAGTAGAGCATCAAGAATGTCAGGAGAATATTATGGAGGAGAAGAGGAAGAATATCCCAGGGTTAGGTTGGATCAATTTGAGCATATTTTGGCCACCTTGAAATCGATGGTGTCACAACTATTTGCAATTAAGATCTAGGAAACACCATCAATAGATGCTTGTCATGAAGGCCCAAAGAAGGAAAAAAATAATCCATAGACATAGCGTAAGACTGAGCTAGAGATGGGAGAATACAGCTATAGAAAGACACGAATGTCATTCCATGTGGAGGTCAAGGTGGACATCAAGCCATATGTTGGGCAAGTGAATACTATCAGGCTAAACCAATCTCTACAGAATATGGAAGTATACTTTAGTGAGCATGAAGTAACTAGAAAAAAAATATTGTTTTTTCTCGGTTGAAGATTGAAGGCCATGCTTTGGCATGGCGAGAGAGTGACGCAGTAAGAATAGCACTAGGAAATGAACCACCAATGATGTATTAGGATGTTTTCAAGGACATGATCAAATCCCATTTTTACCCAATAGGATATGAGGAACACCAACAAATAGTATCACATTACTTCAGGCAGAGACAAGGACAATCAGTGCAGAAGTTCATGACAGAGTTCAGGAAGAGAGAAATTAAAATGGGAGCCTCTCTCAAAACGCTGAACATGTTAGTTAAGTTTTTGGGGGAAATTTTACCTCATATTTGTAGACAATTGATGATGCCAGTATTCAAGCACAGTACCTCGAGGGAGACAAGTGGAAGCATGCACAAGAAAGTAGAACCACAAGAGCAACGGAAGTAGAAGAAAAAAAAGGAAGAAGTGGAATGAGAAGAAGATTGTAGAAGAAACACAAGAATAAATTCTTTCGATCCAAAAATGTAAAGGATGTGATTGAAAGGGACACATCGAGGAGAATTGTTGGAAATTGCACCCAGATAGAACCCCAAATATTTCCAAAACAATAAGAAGAAAGTAGTGATATCAGTGGATGTTGAGGAACATATGGATAGCACCTTATACCCAGAAGGGAATATTAATTGCACTAATATTTATAAATAGGTAGCATTAGTTGGTTGCAGTCACAACGAGGAGAAGGCGATGACTGAACTTTTCTACATTAAAATTCACATGAAGCAGAACAAGGTGGATTGTTTTTTTTATCTTGGATCACAATCCAACTTGAGCTTTGCGCAAATAGTTGAGAATATTGGGCTAGAGACTCAATATTGTCCACATCCATACCCCCTAGGCTGGGAAAGTAAAGACGTGGAATTGAAAGTGAGAAAGCAGTGAAAATTTAAGTTTTCCATCAATCAGAACTTTGTTGATGAAGTAGTTGCAAATGTGATCCCTCTTGATATATGTGGATTCATATTGGAAATCCCATACTTGTATGTAATGGATTGCATTTTTAGAAGGAAAGGGAACTACTATATGTTGTGGTGAATTCCCCATGTGGACAGGTGAAATCCCCCTTGGATCATGACCCCTTCTTTGATTCAAGACAGAAGGGAAACAAATGGTAACTACTTTCCTTTTAGATCTATTTCTACAAGTAGGATAGAAAAGAGAAACGGATAGCACACATTTTTACAATGGTTTTCCTCGCTTCTCCAGCCTTTTGACCTTGATGTCCAAGCTCCTAGGCATAAGAAAATACCTCCAAAAGAACAAGATGAGATCCCTTTTTTCTGCACTATTATGTTAAGTAAAAATAGATCTATCTACAATTATTTTTACAATAATAGACATGTAAATACTTAGACGCATAAAAATGAAAGCAATAGGCCAATTTGTCTATTGATGGAAAGCAATAATGAAGCACTTGAAATCAAATTTGATGTTGCAGCAACCTCCTCCGAGCTCTTTGTTCCATCCCCTTTGTATCTCACACAATCATAAGTATGATGTTCTTCAATTCTCTCCCTTTTCATCTTGGAATGCACTCATTATATAGGAGTTGGAGGCTTAACCACCATGAAGTATTTTGGGAAATGGTTGAAGATTTAGCTCCATATGTTGGGATTGAGTCTACCTAAGATGGATCCATGAGATATGATTTGAATCCTTGACCTCGTCTTCTTAGAACTAACTCTTAGAATAAGGTGGGTTAGCCATAACTCCCTCTAATCACTTCAACGCTCCCCCAACATTGATCATAGAGCGTTGACAATGCTCCCTATTCATGGGCAGGGAAGAATTGACAAGATTTCAATCCTCCCTATACATGGGCAAGGAAGTGTTGACCTTCAAAAATGGTCAATATCTCATGGTAAAAGGCATTATTTCGACCTTCTCATGATGATTTTGTTTCCTCCACAATGAATAGGGATTATGAAAAATGTTCTCACATGGTAATAAAGTTGCAACACTTAATAAAGTGCATGTGACACTTAGTAAGGTGCATACAACACTTGATGAAGTGCATGTGACACTTAGTAAGGTGCATACGATTTTGATAAAGTGCATGTGACACTTAGTAAGGTGCATACGACACTTGAAAAAGTTCATGTGACATTTACTAAGGTGCATACAACACTTGATGAGATGCATACGACACTTAAGTGTGATATTTAGGTGTGTAACAGTATAGGCTAGTCAAGGATGGAAAAGTGTGTTCCATAAATGCACACAAGCACAAAGCTAATCTCTCTATGATCAGTGCTCATCAGGAAAGAAGAATCATGGGATGTACAAAGAATTTTTTCTTGTTGTTCCTAAGAGTAGGAAAGCAACAATGAGAAGGAAGGGAGTTATATATGAAGGCATCCCTGGAAGGATATAGTGGAAAACAAAGTCAAAAACTACAAAAATTTATTGAATCCTACAATAAAGTGTTTCAAGAGCCTTAGGGACTGTCACCCAAGAGAGAGGTTGAACACGAGATTCAATTGTTTCTGGAGTCACCATTGCCTAACATTGGATTGTATAGGTAGTCCATCATTGAAGAAGATGAAGTAAAGAAGTAGTTGTATTAGTTATTGGAACAGTGAGTCATTGGACCCAATACATCACCATGTGGTTCACCCATCATCATGGTGCCAAAGAAAGATGGAACCTGGGGAATGTGCATTGACTATCATGCCCTGAATAAGAACACCATCAATAATAGATATCATTTTCCAAGGTTTGGTGACTTGTTGGATCAAGTGCAATTGTAGTACTTATTGGAGCAGTGATTCATCAAACCCAGTACATCACCATGTGGTTCACCCATCATCATGGTGCCAAAGAAAGATGGAACCTAGGGAATGTGCATTGACTATCATCCCCTGAATAAGAACACCATCAATAATAGATATCATTTTCCAAGGATTGGTGACTTGTTGTATCAACTGCAACAAGCCAAATTATTCACTAAGTTGGACCTCAAATCAAGCTACTACCTAGTGAGGATCAAAGTGGAAGACAATGTTCAAAACAAGACTAGGTTTGTACAATTGGTTAGTACTTCCTTTTGGATTATGTGATGCACCTAAAACATTTATGCGACTAATGAATTATGTGATACTCCCATTCATTGATTATTTTGTAATAGTATATCTAGATGACATACTAATCTTTATAAATACTTGGAAACAACACCTCTCACATGTGACGCAAGTACTAGAGACCTTGAGGAAGACTCAATTGATTTCCGACTTACAGAAACATGTGTTTGGAAAAAATTCCTTGATATATCTTGAACACATGATTGGAGGATGAGAGATGAGGGTAGATCCAGAGAAGATTGTACCCATCACCCAATGGCCTATTCCCACCAATATGATAGAGGTCATGAGTTTCATGGGAGAAACTCAATATCTACTAAAGTTCATTGTAAACTTCTCTACAATAGCAACACCATTGCACGCCATAACTTCCAAAATAAATATATTTCATTGGGGTAAGACACAACAAAGATTATTTGAATACTTGAAGAAGAAAATAATTGATTATTTGGTGTTATCCATGCCAAATTTGTAGCGACCTTTTGAGCTAGAGACTGATGCTAGTGGATATGCATTAGGAGTAGTACTCGTGAAAGGAGGAAGGCCTGTGTGTTACCATTCAAAGTTGTTTCATGGATAATTTCTTGACTACCCCATGTATGATAAGGAGCACTTTGTGATTTTACAATCAGTGAATAAGTGGAATCATTACCTCTTGGGAAAATAGACCATCATACACGTATCATCAACCCCTTCATAATCTACAGAGTCAGAGAAATATGCAGCAGGTGATTCATTAAAAGTGGTTAGGATTTTTGCAAGAATTTCATCTATTGATTAAGTACAAGAAAGGATCCATGAATAGGATAGAATACATGCTCTCTCGACCACCACTAAATAATATTGCAGCAATGGAAATGATAATCCAGCTTTATCCTTTTACTCATGAACTTATAAGTGAATATTATGAGGGAGATAAATATTTTAGAGGAGTCTACAAGTAGTTGAAGGAGAGGTCGTTCATTGTCATGGAAGGAAATGAATACCACCTCAAATATGGGTTGTTGTACAAGTTGGAAAATTTATGCATACCCCGAGACAAAAGAGTTCAGTTGATAAGAGAAGCACACACTTATAGGGTTGTTGAGAATTTTTGCATGAAAAAGATAGTGGAGAATATGCAGTGGTATGTGCATTGGCCAAAGATGTAGGAGCAAGTGGTAAATTTTGTTATAGTGTGTGTTCTTTGTAGCACTATCAAGCCAAGCAACTAGAAACTTAGCATGTACATGTCATTTCTAGTTCCTAGTATACCTTAGGAGAGAATCTCCATGGATTTTGTTGGAGGTTTTCCTATGACTCATAGAGGCCATAACTACTTTTTCCATTGTGGTAGACTCCTTCAGAAAAATGTGTGTGCTCATTCCATGTAAGAAAAAAATATATAGACAAGAGGTAGTTGAACTATAATTCAGCAATGTATGGGTACATTTCAGATTGCCAACCTCCATCATATCTGATCGGGACATCAAGTTATTGGATAGATTTTGGATAGAATTTTGGGAGAGAATGGATACCAATTTGAATAACTCTGTGACTGCCTTCCATCCTCAAATAGATGGATAAATCAAGGTTGTTAATAGAACATTGGTACAATTGTTGACAGGTTACAATAGAAAACATCCAAAGACTTGGGACAAGTAGATATTCTACATTCAACACTCCTACAACATATCAATTCATTCTTCCACCAATAAGTCTCTTTTCGAGGCTTTTTTTGGTTGAATACCTCCTTCACCATTTGATATTTTGTATGGATAGCAGAAAGAAGAAGAAAGGATTCAAGGAGAATAACATAAGGTAAGCTCATTTATGGACAAGATTAGGCAGATACATCTAAGGGTTCAGGAGTAGCTCGAGAAGATCCAACAGTTGTACAAAGACAGGCATGATCAACACAGGGAGGATCACAAATTCCATGTTGGATACAAGGTGTGGCTCTACCTCTGTAAGGAATGATTTCAAGGAAAAACAAACAAACTCAATCCCCTTAGATATGGCCCATTTGAGATCATTGAACAAGTGAATGAGAATACCTTCATGTTGAAACTTCCACCTTATATGTAGATCAACTCAGTGGTGAACGTGGAATATTTGAAGTTGTTCGAACTCTCTTTTATAGAAATATTTGCCTCACCCCATGAAAATTTCTTAGAAGGCATTTTCAATTTCCCTATGCATACTTGAAGTCCCCTTTCTCACTTACCAGAGCTAAAAATCATATTTTTCCACATATACATGCCCTACCAGTTATACAGCATGTGTATACACAGGGTACACCACTACAGCCCACGTACATCGAGTTTGGTGCTGAAAATTAAAAATTGTGTCGGGTTTCCATGTCACATCACTAGATCCATGATCCTTGACCTTCCATATACTAGAAACATGTTGACTTGACCCTTCAGTTCCATTTGAAGGCTATAAATGGGCCATATACAAACCGTGGAAGGGGAGATAATTCAACTTTTGAGAGCAAAGTTACACTGGAGAAATTATTCACTTCATATTGAATATGCATCCCTTTGTCCTTTAAATTCTGAACACATTGTTCAACCCCTGAGATCTTCCCTTTTTGATGGAGAACCTCATTGTCTCACTTATATGAGCTTGCCTTTGGTGGAGGATTGAAGTGGTGGAGGCCCACCTAGAAGGGACTTAGTTTCTCAGTTCCGAGATGTGCCGACATGGAATTTCGTTATTTATATACTTATGTTGATCATATTTTAATATAAATACTCTTTTCTCATCCAATCAATATCTTTCAAATATTTGAATTGTTATTCCATAGACATATTTGTTATGAATGTTGATGGATTATTCTATTATATGTGCTAACAATATATATTATCACCATATGCTTGTGTATCTTGGTTGTTGAGGACAAGTTGTAGGTATAAAGATTTGAGTCAAGTGCTCAACGGTGGTCTTCATCAAACGTCCGGACAAGTTAGGCTCTTTATCTTGTCTTGTTAGCATTTTCATTTATATAGCATATTTGGGATTAGAGATGATTTATGCAGTCATTTCATCTGTTGTAGTTTACCCCTTGCCATAGAGTGATTTTTCTTGTAACACCCTCCATGTTGGATGAGAAGGAACAATATTAGGTTATTCCTATTGTTGAATACCTTACACCTCATGGAATTGAGGAGTTTAAAGAAGACACAGTTCTACAACACAATGACTGGACAATTCATAGAGGATGGCAAGAAATGTGGTATATTGGTCTCAAAGGACAAACTTCAAGGAAAGCGAAGTGGTATGAGAGGAACCATATTGCAAGAAAGTTCCTTCATCTATCCTTGGATGCTTTTGGAGACCAAAATATTCCCAATGGGGAGGTGTGATCTGAATTAGATCCGACAAGAACATTTGGCTATCTGCACAGGCACTAAGATGATCACCACGGGAAAATTTTAAGGCTATGGATGAAGAAGGATATTAACTTCTTGGTGTGAAGGGCCCCATTCCATCATGATTGATTTCTACCATTGTATGTAATGTAGTCTAAAGTTGAATTGATATGTAAAGTAAGGAAGTATATTGTTGTGGTATCCACCATTTCTAGGGATAACTAAGGAGATGATGTCTTGAGGCCCTATGGTTGCAGACATGGAGTACCTAGTATTCCTAACTCCTAGGGATAACTAAGGAGATGATGTCTCAAGGCCCGCAGGTTGCAGACATGGAGTACCTCTTATTCCCATCTCCTATGGATAACTAAGGAGATAATGTATTGAGGCCCTCAGATTGCAGACATGGAGTTCCGAGAGACAGCTTGACCAGCAGTTTCATAGACAGAGACCCACCTCACCACCACATCTCCAAGTTGATCACGACGGTATACACCACATCAGTTCACCTCCATAAGATATTGGGTCTTTCTCCATGAGGTACAAGTCAGGTATTACGGTGACTGTCATTTCAATATTTGAGGAATTTGAGTTTGTTACATATATTACTAGTTTTGATTATGTGACATTTGCTTGGACATTATGCTCTTTTCCCTGTTTCACTTTGGTGGTTGACATTGCACATTAGTAAGTGGGTCACCCTTCAGGATAGTTATGCTACTGGGAGGTCCCTTTTGACAATTCATCATACCATTACCAACCATACTTGTCACTTTCCACACTTCATCTCCTCACCTTTTGGGTTTTTTGGGTGTATTGATTCAAGAAGGGGTTGTCCCTCGCATCATGGGAAGAAGGGGCTAAAGGCCCAGAGGCTTGTGGCTAGAAAAAGATAAGAGAAAAACCATTAACCTTCTATATGCTCGCCCAAGGATCCCAAGGAAAATGAAATTCCTCTCATAAAAAAAAACTAATGGGACCTATTAGCACTGAGAGTCACACTCAGATTCCAAGAGGATAAGCCCAGTTCCCATCAGAATGTTTGGTGGATGTTGTTTTTATGAGTGGATTCCAAACGAACAAAACTCAGTACAAGAATGATTTGAACACAGAAACTGGACAAGAAATGCACAGGGAAGTGAGGTCCTCATTAACTTCAGTCAATGATTTGAGTTTAAGGGTGAATAGAAGGAAGACTTAGTGAGAGAGGTGAACACGACTACTATCAACATCCGGCCTTCAAGGAGCTTGGTGAAGAAAAAATCAGGTTCAAGAGCACTCTTGAACTCAAGTTTCAAACACTGAAATATGGCACAGCAGCATAATAATCAAACTTACATTACCATGCAACTACAACAAATCGACTGGATCCTCCATGCCCGAGCCTTTCATCATAAGGGGAAATAAGATAACAAAGAAACTGACTAAAACTAGTCACAACACTAATATAATCAAACCTACATTACAATAGAACCGCAACCCTTGACTGGATCCTCCATGCCCGAGTGTTTCAGAACAGTTTGAACAAGAGATGAGGGAAGTTGATTTCCATTAATGAGAAAGTCTCAAATTTGATACATAACGAGAGAACATTTATGGCCTCAAAAATTACATAGTAGGGAGCTCTTCTCAACCATTCGACAACCATAACAAAATATCAAACTGGTCTATTTATACTCAGATCAGTCCACAACTGCCAGGAGTGATCTGGACATTCCACTCGATGTTTGACATTTGAGCGCCTCTCTATCAGACTGTATGTGTTTTCTCCTATCAGACACAAGCTCTGGTCAATATGGACCTGCAAGACGAAACTGCCCATGTTGTACCCTGGCAAATAGCCCTATCCCTTCAGCCATGGATTTTACGCTTCCTAATTAAGGACTAAGCTAAGGTTTCAGCTATGAATCCTTTTCCATTAACCGAAACCATCTCGGGATCAGAGAAGAGATTTGACAAATAGGGGCAACCATGTGCCTTTCATGGATTGGTTGATGAAAAGCAGGTGGCCGCAAAAAACCAATACTTGTTCATTGGTTGAGCCCCCTCGAGATCGGGATGTGATTTGACCGCTAAGAGGAGGCCACATGTCGTTGTCGGATACGACATTGTAAGAGTGCATGATTTCGGAGCCAACGAAAGTGGTTTGGACCCAGACCACTTTCATGCCCGAAATACACCGCCTCTCACCAAATAGCCACACCCCAAAACCACAGTTTGGATTTTGGCCCGCCCTTCGGGTTTTAACAATCGTGCAGCTCATGGCGCCAAAATGAACTATGGCCGTCGATTTGACCGCGGTATGTAATCTGGGCATGTCGGCTATTTTTAGCACCCCATCCAAATTTTATCCACCCACCAACTATGGAATCCCTCCAAACGTGCTTAGAGGTGGAGCTAAATTGAACTAGGGGGGGATCTCGCTACTGAAAACTACAGTTGTCTGCTACCTGCGCTCATGGTTTTCACCTGCGACCCTGGACATTTTCTTATGATAACATTGGCTCCACACGGGATGGCATGCTCCATGTGAGCTGCCAAGAACACGCAGTTCCAGTGCCTTAGCTGTTGGGTTGTGGATTCAAGCTCAAATACATCTTGTTGAGGACCACAGGCTGATATGTACGCTATTCTACTTAAAAAATTAAAATGAACACACATGATCCAGAAGGAGCTTATTTATGTATAATCCTAGACTAACTGGTTGTTTACAATGTGTTAGGTGAAAGCAAACTTCCACCATAGCCACCCAGACTGTTTGCTAATATAATTCTTCTCTTCATTACAAATGATCCACAAAAAGTAAGGGAAGTATGACAGCAAAAAGGAAACATCTTTTGGATCACTAAAAATACCCCCAAATGATTATAAGATGAATAATTTTGCAGGCTCCAATGATTTTGGAAAACTCAACTCCATATACCACCCCACAGGGTCATAAAATGTGTGTTAAGACCTGCTAGGTAGGTAGCAGAAAACCTGTTGCCCTTTGCAACTGCTCACCTCTGATTTAAATTATGTGGCAATCCCAGGTGAGTGAAAGGATGACACATGCTATTGATCCACTTTTCCTTTTCCTTCTCTAGCAACATCTGTTAGCTGATGGCAATAGATATCCTCATGTATGTCAATGGATTGCTCTTTCTCTTTAAACTGGTGCTCGTTTATAATTGTTGGAGATGAGATGAGATGCATATTTTTCCCTTCCCTTTTTCCTTCATGGCCCTTGCAATGGTTAGGTTGATAATTATCATACACAGGGACCATGCTACAAGGCTCCCAAGAAGCCATGGACAAGTTCTGCTCTTCCTCATCTTCATTGGGATATTCATCAAAAATGGGTTGCTCTTGGTCAGTATTTGAAATAACGTCTTCATCATAAACATGGCTTCCAAAAGCATATGTTTCAAGGATAGGAATATCCTCTTCAATTCCTTCATTTGAACAGCAAACAAAATCTACCTTTAATTGTGAAAAGCTAGGAAAAAATAGATAGAAATATCCCCTAGTTTCTTTAACTAGCTTATCATCTATATTAGATCCACAGTCGGGAGAAATATCTACTACAGAATACACTTGCTCTTTGTCATCAAAATATTCAAAAGAGAGATGTTGAACTTCATGAATATTTAAAACAACAGATATATCTAATATGATGTCAGATGTTTCTGTGTTATCGCTATCATAATAACTATCATTCAACACCTCATGATCTCCATGGTAAATGTTTTCTTCTACAATAAATGCTTCATCACAAATTGGACTTTCATGACTAGAAGAATATTTATGGGACAAATAAAACTCATTGCAACATCCCTCAAAAAGACGTTCAACTGGAAAATATTCTTTACAAAAGGAGTTGAAAGTTGCATGAAATCATGTCAAAGAGTTGATACTTGCAGTTGGCAAAGATCTACACCAATCGCGAGAAATCCCCTCTAATGAATACCTGAAAAGATTTATCTGGACATCTTCAAACACGATATGAAGTTGATAAATGAAAATCCAGCAAGTGTTCAGCTAGTAACTCCCACTCTTCTCCTTGAAATTTAGGGAGGCTACTTTCGCATTCATATCTACTAGGCAGTGGATTAGGGAAACCAACTATTTTTGAAAATTCATAGAAGGCCTACCTCTGAGATAAAATATTTTCCATTCAAACAAGTGGATTTGCCATGGTGAAAGATGAGAAGTCAAATTAATGTGTCCAGCTTTAGTTCACCATCTAAAACTGGATCTCTGCAATGTCGTTCTTCCCAGGGAGCTCTTCAATCTTGGCCAGCAGCTAAAAACCCTCTTGAGAAGATTTCATTTCTTGATAATATTCTCCGGGTCAGATTCAAGTGTTTTCTAGAGGTATATGTGGAGTAGACCTCATGTGTGTGCCTTTGGGAGCCACAACTGAAACAGTGGAGTCGCCAGGTGCAAGTGCAATCTTCAAGTTACTTATTTCTTATGCACCTTCAGAATCAGAATTTATTTTCCATTCTATCCCAAGGAAATGTCTTCAATTCGATCAAGGCAACGATGCCATGAATGTTAGCACTGAGATTCACCCTCATATTGCAAGAGGATAAGCCCAGTACCCATCAAAATGTTTGTTGGATGTTGGTTTTATGAGTGGAGGTCAAATCGACAAAACTTAGTACAAGAATGATTTGAACACAAAAACTGGACAAGAAATGCACAGGGAAGTGATGTCTTCATTAACTTCAGTCAATGATTTGAGTTTAAGGGTGAGCAGAAGGAAGACTTAGTGAGAGAGGTGAACAAGACTACTATCAGCATCCAGCCTTCAAGGAGCTTGGTGAAGAAAAAATCAAGTTCAAGAGCACTCTTGAACTCAAGTTTCAAACACTGAAATATGTCATAGAAGCATAATAATCAAACCTACACTACCATGCAACTACAAAAACTCGACTGGATCCTCCATGCCCGAGCCTTTCAGCATAAGAGGAAATAAGATAACAAAGAAGCTGACTAAAACTGGTCACAGCACTACTGTAATCAAACCTACATTACAATAGAACCGCAACCCTCGACTGGATCCTCCATGCTCGAGTGTTTCAGCACCGTTTGAACAAAGAGATGAGGGAATCTGATTTCTATTAATGAGAAAGTCTCAAATTTGATACATAACCAGAGAACAGTTATGGACTCAAAAATTACATAGTAGGGAGCTATGCTCAACCATTCAATGACCCTAACAAAATATCAAACTGATCTATTTATACTCAGATCAATCCACAACTTCCAGGAGTGATCTGGCGATTCCACTCAATGCTTTACGTCTTCACAGCTCTCTGTCAGACTGTGTGCATTTTCTCCTATCAAACGCAAGCTCTGGTCAATATGGACCTAAAAGACGAAACCACCCATGTTGTACCCTGGCTGACAGCCATGTCCCTTCATCCATGGATTTTAATCTTCCTACTTAAGGATTGAGCTAAGGTTTAAGCTACCAGTCCTTTTCCATTAATCGAAACCATCTCAGGATCGGAGAAGTGATTTGACGAATAGGGTTCGATCACGTGCCACTCATGGATTGGTTGATGAAAAGTAGGTGGACACAAAAAACCAATACTTGTTCATGGATTGGGCCCCCCTCGGGATTGGGATGTGACTTGACCTCTAGGAGGAGGCCACATTTCGATTTCGGATACGACAATGTAAGAGCATGTGATTTCAGGGCCGACGAAATTGGTTTGGACCCAGACTACTTTTAGGCTCGAAATACACCGCCTCTCGCCACGTAGCCACACCCCAAAACCACGGTTTGGATTTCGTCCCGCCCTTCAGGTTTTAATGACTGCGCAGATCATGGCGTCGAAATGATCCATGGTTGTCGATCTCACCGCGGTATGCGATCTACATGTGCCGACTATTTTTAGCGCCTCTGCCAAAGTTTATCCACTCGCCAACTGTGGAATCCCTCCAAATGTGCTTAGAAGTGGAGCTAAATTGAACTAGGGGGGGACCTCGCTACTGAAAACTACAGTTGTTTGCTACCTATGCTCATGGATGTCACCTGCAACGCTGGAAATTTTCATGTGATAACAGGACCCGTAAAATAATAACTAATAACAAAATGTCAACCAGGGAGGAGCATGTATGGGCACTATTTTTATTGCTTAGGTAAAATCCCCACGCATGTTTCCAACTTGGGGAAGCATGGTGTGACCAGGGTAGAGTCAATATGGGCACAATTTTTCATTCTTAGGTAGAATATCACCTTGGCTTCAACCTGGAAACATCCTAAAAGAGTAAAATGAAACAAATGGGCTTGGAAAAATGTTGCATTGAAAATGAAGGTGTAGCACATTCTCTACAAAGGCACCCATAAGTGAGACACTACAACCCCTTGTATGTCATGAAACCCAATGCCAAAAGGTATTTCCCCTCATCCATGACACATCATCCACATGACTTAGAAGGAGGTCCCCTTGAGAAACACCCCTAAACTTGAGGTATGATTCACCCAATAGGTCATTTTGTCAACCCTCCCATACCTAAACTTGGCAAATTGCATAGGGTCTTTGAGCATTAGTTTATTTTGATGGGGCAGTTTGGATGTAATTGCTTAGATGGCTCTTTTATTGATTTGATTTACTCATCATGATTCTTTGACTGGAGATGATCCAGGTGGATATCGGTGGTCACCCACCTTTTCCAACTGGCTCAAAACAGTTTTCTGGCAATTTTGGCAATTTACTATTTTTAGCAGTTTTAACTTCTGAGGCCATTTTGAGGACCTAAATGAAGTTTTTTCGAGATTAATATTCTTAATGATAGTTTAAGGCATTATTGAGCCCCCAAAATTAATCTCCTCGAAGATACCTTTCCAACGGGCTATCATACGCCTAAAACGGAGATTGTATGCAAAAGTTATGACCCCGGGAAGTTGATGTACTAACTTACCCAAATGGGGCCCACATGACTTTTGGCGCTTCATCTCCTAGGGTTAGGTTTTTGGATGTCTAGTGTTTTTTACATTCCTGTTTATTGTAAAAAGGCCTTCAGAGCCTCATTGTAATCATCTTCTTGTGAATGCGAGTAGCCGTCACATCTCTTCTCAGAGATAAGCTGCCACCATTCTAGTGAGTCTTTCACTCTGTATTTTTACAGTCTCTGTACATTTATTTCATTAATAGAAATCATGTATCACTGTATATCTATGTTTATGGTTGCATCTCCGATAAATTTATGTTATATTATTGGATATCTGTGATATCTCTGTGTGTTTCTTTATTATATCTCCGCTCTCATTTCATGCCGAAAATAATCTGGATCAGTGGTACCAGAGCTAGTTGCTCTTGATTGTTTTACAGTGCATGTCCCTGACAAGGTCTGAGTATAGCAAGTTGGGTCTCGAGCTTGTCTCTCTTGAGGAAAATCTCTCTCACACACCCAATAAACCTTCAATGGAAGAATAAAATAAAAATGATGGAGCAGACGATCCTATTAGTCTATTGCTTGAGCAAGCTCTCACGCGACGGAGGGACAAAATGATGGAGAATTTTTCCCACATCCTTCAATGCCTGCCGATAGCAACAGGCACATATTCATCAAGTGGCCACTTTGGAAGCACCTCTCCTTTCAAGGTATAATTTAATTTTGATATTCCTGTATTTGAAGGACAGATAGATGCAGATGCCCTAGAAAAATGGTTAAATATTCTAGACAGTTATTTCTCTGTTCACCATTTTTCCGACAAGGAAAAGATCACCTTCGCACTCCTTAAAGATCTCCCCCATGTCAAACATTGGTGCGAAACTTACTGGGAGAAAATTTCCACATAAAAATCTGGAATATATGGGGCCGAACCCACTTGGGATTTTTTTTGTGGACGCAGTAAAGGAATAGTATTACCCTATTGGAAAATATGAGGACCAATACATGAGATGGACCACACTGTGGCAAGAGAGGGGCCAAGCAGTTCCAGAGCTCACCAATAACTTCTATACCTTGCGCACTAAGTTGGGTATCAAAGACTCTGAATGACATTTGGTTCTGAAATACCGTGGGGATCTATACAGATACATCAAAACTGAAATGGATTTTCTGGACATCTCATCACTCAGTGTTGCTTATCAATATGTTAATAAAATCGAGCAGAAATTTAAGCACCAGAACAAACGGGAGTTTGGGCTTGCAAATTCGAAACAACCAAAGTATGACAAAGACAGCCCTAACAAACAGTCTCTTGAAAACCAATCCAATCCATAGGAAAAGAATGGTCACGGGAAGACAAAGAAGGACACCGAAAAATGGTGCGATTTCCACAAAATTTCCTGGCACAACACCGATGAATGTCGCTCAAAATAGTCATTGGTGGTCGAGATCAAGGAAAAGGAGTCGAACCCTAATTCAGAATCTGATTCTAAAAATACTGGTAAAAGATAGATCATCGACGCAGACCCCACTGCTATTGTCGTGATCGCGGGAATTCAACTAGAAGAACCAACAGATCCTGAAGATGAGGAGTGCCTTTTTCATTCATAGATGTGGGTGAAGGGGACCCCACTTCATTTTATTGGTTATAGTGGAAGCTAGAATAACCTCATCTCAGCAAAGGTCGTCAAACAGTTGGGATTGTCAACAACACCACACCCACAGCCATACAACATCGAATGGCTTCGCCAAGGATGAGATCTTCTTGTCAACCAGAAATGTTGATTGTCATACAGAATCCAACCCTTCAAGGATGAGGTATTATGTGATGTTTCCCCACTGGATTTTTGTGATGTTCTCTTGGGCCAACCATATATGTGGAAGCGCCATGATGTTTATGAGTCTCGACCCTGCAGTGTCATTGTTTCTTTGGGGGGTCATCTCTATAGAATACTAGAGGTAGTTCTGACTACTATTCCACCTAAAAAGTGTCACAAGGTCGTATCTCATACTACAAAATTTAGCTTCTTCACAATCTGTTCAAAAGGTGAACAGAAGGACACTGCCACCACTACAGCCTCACCCCAAGCACCTTCTATCCAAAAGAAGTAGGTCGAAAAGGTTGCAACAAAGAGAAAATATTCCTTTTGCACACAGGCATCTCATGTATCTAGACTGGTTAAAAAGGTCCAACCCTTCCAGCCACATGCTCGTGATAGCCTTCCACAAATCGAGCAGCGCGACATCTCCAGCAAGGCAAGCAACTCACCAAGATTCAGATTTAGATTCAGCAAACGCTTTTTCCTCTCCGTCAGGCACTTAATGCAATGGATACCATTGATTCACAAGGAGGGAGGATTGATCCAGGTGGATATCAGTGGCAACCCACCTTTTCTGACTGGCTCAAAACAGTTTTCTGGCAATTTTGGCAATTTACTATTTTTAGCAGTTTTAACTTCTAGGGCCATTTTGAGGGCCTAAATGAAGATTTTTCAGGATATATATTCTCAATAATATCCAAAGGGATGATTGAAACCCAAAAATGAATCTCCTCATCGATACCTTTCCAACGGGCTATCATACGCCTAAAACAGAGATCGTATGCAAAAGTTACACCCCCCGGGAAGTTGATGTACTATCTTACCGAAACGGGGCCCACATGACTTTTGGCCCTTCATCTCCTAGGGTTAGGTTTTTGGATGTCTAGGGTTTTTGACATTCCTGTTTATTGTAAAAATGCCTTCAGAGCCTCATTGTAATCATCTTCTTGTGAATGCGAGTAGCCATCACATGTCTTCTCAGAGATAAGCTGCCACCATTCTAGCGAGTCTTTCACTCTGTATTTTTACAGTCTTTGTACATTTCTTTCAATAATAGAAATCATGTATCACTGTATATCTGTGTTTATGGTTGCATCTCTGATACATTTATGTTATATTATTGGATATATTTTATATCTCTATGCATTTATTTATTATATCTCCGCTCTCATTTCGTGTCGAAAATAATCCGGATCAGGAGATCTCTGGAGGGCATATCCATTTGTCTTTACAGGACCCAACTAGTGGACAGTTTTGGAGGAACAAACCTAGCTTGGGCTTCCATGGGGCTTGAATCCCATGGGATGGATGCCAAAGGGCCCACGTGTTGGATAATGAAAACATGCCTTTGGAGGATTATATGACATCAAGAAGGACCTAACCTAGCCCCTACCACCCAAACTATTTTCTTGAAAGAGGCAAAATGTCACCTTCTTGGAGCTTGATGTCACACATGGGCTAGTATGTGGTGGTGACGTGACACTTGGCACTTTGATGAGGATTAGAACCTTTATTTAGTGGAGAGAGATCCTAGAACCTTGGAATATGGATTTTGGAAGCCCAATGTCCCTTCTCCAATCTCGACGACTTTCCAAAAGGGGGGCTAAAGGTTGCCCTAAAAGGGTGACGTCTTTCCCTTTAGGGTTTCTCTATGTGCAAATTATGAATTATTTAATATTATTTTTGTAAAGGGGAAAGATTAGGGATTTTGACCCCTCATCTTATGGTTTACCCTAAATTGTGTGGACAAACTATGTTTAGAACATTTTGTATAAATAGAGATCATTTGTATCTCATTTTGATCATAGCTCTCCCATTTTGAGAAGCCTTCCTAGCTTAATTGTGTGCCCTCTTTGGTAAATCTCTATATATTTTTCTTTTTTTATGGTTTCTTCATCCTATTGGTGGAAAAAGTAGTGTGCTACCTCTCTTGGAGCTACTTTCTTGCATTTGTGGTGGATTTATCTTGGTAAAAGGAGGTTTGTCTTGTCATTGCTTGGTCTAGTTAAGGATTTTATCTTGTTGGTGCTTCATTGCTTGGTTACAAGTTTGAATTTCTAGGATTCTTGGGGAGTATAAGGGTTTGCAACCCCACCATATATATCATTCTTGTCTTGAAATAATTTGTTTCTCAAGATTTTACTAGGAGAAGTAAAAGGGTTTACACCCTCCTAGTACTTCCTAGTTAACATTGCTTGCCTTGGGGAGTAAAAGGGTTTACACCCCCAAGGAGATATAATTTTTTAGAACTTTATTCATTTGACTCCATTACCCAATATCTAGAGGCACTAAAAATAATTGCATTGGACAAATAAAATCATGCATTGGTTAACACAAAAACTCAAGATTTTGAGGTTGTCTAAATTGGAATCAATTCTATGCTTTATGTGCTTGGTCGAGCCACTAGGGAGTCTCATTTTTCTAAGTGTTTATTTATGTTGTTATTTCTGTTGTCATAACATTTCATATACATCCAATAGGGCTGCAGAAACCCTAACACAAATTCCTTAATAGCTCACAAACCAACTATCAAAAGTTGCTAAAAGTTTTCCCCTATAATCTACTAACCCTAGTGCACTTTTTGGGTGCATTGTTAGCAAGTTTTGGTGGTTGATCTATTTTCTGTAACAACTTGTTTTATACATCCATAAGGATGAAATTATATCTCTACAATACTATTTTATTACCGCCTTGTTTCATGCTAAAGTCTTTGTCTTTCATACTTGATTTAAACTAGTCATTACTAGCTTGTCTCTAGCAATCTTAACTAGACTTTTAGCAACTTTATTTGCAACTCTTATTATCATTTTGTTCCTGATATATATTATTGTTTATTGTTGCAATTAGGGACAGCAAGATTAACTATCTTGTCCAACATATTATTGGGCTTGTGTCTTCGTTTTCCTTGTGTCTCAAGCAGGTACAATCACTACTTGGCAAGTCTACTACATTGTGGCATATATTCACCATCTACGATACTCTTTTCAATCCCTTCTTACCTTCCATCATTGGCCTATAGGGGTCCTCTTCATCATCTTTTCATATTCCATCTCATTTCCCCAGGGTCACCGGGATTCCCCCCTCGAGGTGATTCTTTCATATCTAAAGTGACAGGAATACCTATCTAAGGTGACAGTGGGTAGGTGTTCTCTTAGTTGTCACCATTTTGTGGTTGGGTCTGGATTTTCCCAACCTACAAATTGTGCAATAACATTTTGGTGCCATTGTCGGGGAGGATTCGGAATCCTCTTCCAAACCCTAATGACACTTTGGCAAGATATCCCAAAACTTTTCCCTAGCTTTCTTAGTGATTCCAACTAAAGGACGTTCCATTTCCACCTTTGATGAGCTCTTCTTGAAGCTCATCTAGAAACACCACCTTCCCAGAAACCATATTCCCTTAAGACTTTTCCCACATGGAGGTTCAAATCTTCTAAGGTTTACCGAAGAATGCCTCCCAAGGCTCATGTTGTCAAAACCCTTTTTCACGGTACCCTTCACCTTGCTCCAATGGCTCACCGTTGGGAAAATGACCTTTATAAACCCCTTAACATGGCCACCATCCCTTCATACCAAAACACGATGCCAAAAGAGTCTCACAAATGGTTGACAAAGTTTCCTGGAAACAATGTCACCAATGCAGACGATTATCTCTATGTCGTAGGCCGAGACATGGAAAATGCAAAAGTGGAACATGAAGATGTAGCCATGAGGCTACTAGCCTCATCTTTGACCGAAGATGCCCAAATATGGTTCATAGAGCTACCATTATGAGGATTTTTCCAAATTATTAAAAAACAGATGGATAAAAAAAAAATACAATGGGATTCTTGTAGCCCAGTTCAATCAGATAAAAAAAAAGGAGAACAAGACGGTGAGTGAATTTGACACCAGGTTCGATATATTGTACAGTTAGAACCTGACAGATTTGCATCCTACTGCTGCAACAGTTTGTCTCCTTTATGTGAATGCATTTAATGGGAATTTCCTCTTTATTCTAAAGGACAGGAAGCCCACTACTTTGGCACAATCCAAATAGTACAGTGAATAGATTGAAGAAAATCTCCTTAACTCAAAGGTTGATCATTTTTGATATCCTTGTGTCAAAGAAGAAGCAAAGACTAAGGCTTCCAATAGTAGTTCTCTTGATCAAATTTCCCTCTTGACACAGAATATAGATCAAATGAGTACTCAATTTATCCAAGCAAAGAATCAGATCATGGGTCGATTAACTACTGTGGAGAGAAATCATTCTGCCCCCAGACCTTAGTTTACCATACAACAGAGAGATGTCATAGGTGTAAATTCTAACCTTGTACAATATCTATTGCAAACTGATATTTAGAAAGGAACAGAAAAGATACAATGGCAAATACAAACATTACACAGAGATTTTCACCTGGAAACCCAAACCGGGAAAACCAGCATATATTATATTCATACATTGTGTTACATTGTTTACAAT
>JASDQU010106261.1:132420-145787 GCA_032191745.1 Picea mariana
CTGACACATTCAGTAATACTGAATCGGAGAGACACAGTCGAATTGTGCTCTTTGCCTTCCGATCTGTCTTTTTCCAGTCATCTACAGAAGTTCCTGTAGGTGTCGTATCTGGATCTACCGCGATCCACTGATCTCTGTCCACCAAAAAATCTTCCATATTGAGCTTCCACAGCTCAAAGATTTTCCCATTAAACTTATCGATCTCCATCTTCGAATTGCTTGCCATT
Organism: Picea mariana; assembly: GCA_032191745.1. NCBI lineage: Eukaryota > Viridiplantae > Streptophyta > Pinopsida > Pinales > Pinaceae > Picea > Picea mariana. The sequence continues at coordinate 132,648 of JASDQU010106261.1, forward strand.
TCTTTTCACCTGAAAAACAATATCGCAGATCTCCCACTGTAACAAGACTTATCACAGTCCTGAGCCAAACCCTTGACAATAAAGGCGTCCCCCTTAAGCCAATAAAGCTCTGATACCAAATGTAAATTCTAACCTTGTACAATATATATTGCAAACTGATATTCAGAAAGGAACAGAAAAGATACAATGGAAAATACAAACATTACAGAGAGATTTTTCACCTGGAAACCCAAACCGAGAAAACCAGCATATATTATATTCATACATTGTGTTACATTGTTTACAATACAATATACATATAGGAGCCAGCGGAATCCAAAACCCTAACCCAATGACCTGGATTANAGTCCAAAACCCTAATTCCTTAACCGGAAATAGAAAACCATCGGCAAAATACCATGTGCCGAAAAACCACCTAATATCATGTGGTCCTAGAAATATGTCGTCCCGGTAATATGTCATCCCGGAAATATGTCGTCCCGGAAATATGTCGGCCCGGCGGAAATATGTCGGCCCGAAAAAAAAAATTCGGGGGCGCTGCCCTCGAGGGGGGGCCTAGCGGCCCCCCCTCTAACCCCCCTACGTGCCCAGCACAGGCACTCAGACACTCTGTCTCGTGCAAAGAATATAACACATACCCAACAATAGGTTAGAAGTTGAAGCCTCAACGAGAGGCAAAGGCCCCTAATACTTTGAAGCCAGTTGGAATGGTTGACACAAAATAAGCATTGTGTTGTTCTTTGTGCCAAGAACCTCACCAAGAGGAATAATTCACATAGGAATAGATCAATGAAGCCAGAATACAAGGGGAAAGAGAGGGGAGACCTTGGGCCTTGAATCAGTTGACAAACGATCAGAGGAAGGATCTAAGGAAGAGGGAATACTTGACATACACTAGAAGAAATAAAGCTTCAACCCCTCCATCACAACCTACCACTTCTCCTCCCTCTACAGAGAAGGTGGTCTCACCACTTCCACCTCTAGTACATAAGTTTCTTTCAAAGTCGTCTCCAACATATGAGATTCAGTTAAACATAGACATCAAATCCATGATTGGGAAGTTGAATATGATGGTTCCTATGACAGAAATGTACAAAATCACTTCTGTAAGGAGGGAATTCTTGAAGTTATTGCAGGTAACGACTAAGAAGAAATATCCTCTAATAATTTTGAACACCATGTATCTCGATTGGAAAAAGGACAACAGTCATCCTTTCTATCTTTCATTGGGAATGAATGGCCTCCGCCTGAACAAATGTATGTTGGATTATGGGACCTCCAAAAATGTCATGCCATTGAAGGTAATGGAACAACTTCGTTTGTATATGATCCGGACCTATGGAAACATATGCAACATTGATTCTAAAGAGGGGTCAAGTTTTATGGATTATGTGATAACTTTGAGGTCTTCTTGATTGATTTTTTGCATATCATCCTCCTTATAAACATAGTAGTGATTGATGTCCCAGATGCTTGATGGATGCTCTTTCGAGGAGTTGGTATGCTTCCCTTGGTAGTTTCCTTGGCATGTATCTCACCCATGCACAAATTGCCATGGGAGATGGAACTTTTGAGGTATTATACAGTCGAGAGCGAGCCAACAAGCATGTGATGGATCCCAACAGTCCTGAATATGCAAGTAAGGATGAGTTTGATGAAGTTTCGGATACCATTGAGTACAATCCACAGGACTTACATTTCATGCAGGAGGATTGCATAGACACTATCCTCCCAAGGAAATATTAATACAAATAAAATCTTGCAAATTTCCAAGGGAAAGAGCTAGGGTCTATCCAAATATTGAAGAAAGAATATAAATAATGTGGAGAATCCATAAAAAGTGCATTCAACGCGGGACCTCCTTCCTATCCATACATTGAGAATATACCTTACATCAATTACAGTGAAGTAAGTATTGCGTTCATGTGGGACAAGAAGAAGGGAAAGCCTAAGGATGACCAGAAGGATGGCATCTCATGGATTGGCCCTTACATCATCAACAAGAAGTCAGAGAAAGAGAAGTATTGTTTGACAGCTTTGGATGGGAGAAATATGCCATTTCCAGTAGATGGGTCTCTTCTCCAACCCTTTGTTTAGATCGCTTGACTTCTTCAGGGCCCAAGGCCCAGGTAAGTAGGTAGGCATCTTGTTTCCCTTGAATTTTCATCTTGATTGCTCATGTTATTTTAGATGAATTTCATATTTCATTTTTCTCTACTAGCATCTTGATTTCATGTTTAGTTTAGAATTTTTTTTAAAAATGCTAAAAAAAAAATTCTAGAATAGTTTCATATTTTGTTTTGATGTATATGGGCGAAGGGTGATAGAACCACCCTAGATTTTACAGTGTGATGTTTCAGTGTAGGCATGGGTATACCAGGAGATGTTGCAGTTCTCATGCACTCTATGGCAAGAACATGTCCCCAAGTAGGATCCAGATGGTATCCCCAACTCCTGGGGATAAATAAGGAGATGATGTCTCGATGCCCTCAGGTTGAAAACATGGAGTACCGAGAGACAGCTTGACCATCAGTGTCCACTTGCATAGACAAAGACCCACCTCACCATCACAGCTCTGAGTTGATCATGATAGTATCCACCACATCAGTTAGCCATTAGGGCTGCAGAAACCCTAACACAACTTCCTTAATAACTCACGAACCAACCGTGAAAAGTTTCTAAAAGTTTGCCCCTATAATCTACTAACCCTAACACACTTTTTGGGTGGATTCTTAGCAAGTTTTAATGGTTTATATCTCTTATGTAACAACTTGTTTGCTACATTCATAAGGCTACAAATATATCTCTAAAACTCTATTTTCTTACAGCCTTGTTTCATGCTAAAGTCTTGCTCTTTCATACTTGATTTAAACTAGTCATTACTAGCTTGTCTCTAGCAATATTAACTAGACTTTTAGCAACTTTATTTGCAGATCTTATTATTATTGTGTTGCTGATATATATTACTGTTTATTGCTGCAATTAAGGATAGAAATATTAACTTGATTTTCCAACATATTATTGGGCATGTGTCTATGTTTTCCTTGTGTCTCGGGCAGGTACAATCACTACTTGGAAAGTCTACTACGTTGTGGAATATCTTCACCATCTACGAGACTCTTTTCAAGCCCTTATTACCTTCCATCATTGACCTATAGGGGGACTCTTCACCATATTTCCATCTTCCATCTCATTTCCCCTAGGGTCACTAGGATTCCCCGCTTGAGGTGATTACTTCATCTCTAAAGTGATGGGAATACTTGTCTAAGGTGACAATGGGTAGGTGTTCTCTTAGTTTTCGCCATTTTGTGGTTGAGTCTATATTTTCCCAACCTACAACTTGTGCGATAACAGTACCGACAGGCAGATGAGAAGGCATGGACCCCTATCATACCACACATCACCATCTGATTAATGGCAGCAATATCCACCACACCCAGCTTGGCCCACAGAGGACAGTAGGTATTTATTCATGAGGTAACAATTATGGTATCGTGGTAAGTGTCATTTTAATATTTGAAGCATTTGAACATGTTGCAAAGGATCCTTTCTTTATTTTGAAAACATTTTCTTGGAAATTATGCTTTTTCCCCTATTTCACCTTGGTGAGTGTCATGGTTTCATAGTAAGTGGTCACCCTCAGGGAAATGTTTGCTATCGGGGGGTCTCCTTGAAGGGTCATCATACTATTCTCGCTCCTACTTGCGACCTTCCATCACTTCTTCCCCTATGTTTCCCCATCTTTTAGGATTTCGTGGTTATTGACCCAAGAAGGGAATGTACCTCATTTCATGGCAAGAAGGGTCCACTAGGCTCGGATGTTCTCTAGCCAAAACATCATGCAATAAAATATCACCCTGGGATACTGCGAGCAATGAAACGCTTCTCAAAAAAGTGAGGGACCCATAAAATAAATAACTAATTAATTAATAACACTTTCCAAGGTAGAGTGTTCGTGGGCTATGCATTTGCTTTTTAGTGCCCCTTATCATCTTCAACTTGGTGACACATGAAAAATAAATGGATGATAAAGGGCTTGGAAAAATATTCTTTAAAAACAAAAAGAGGAAAAGGATGTGGCTATCCCTCGACAAAGGCACCCATAAATGAGACAATACAAGCCCTTCTATGTCATGAATCCCCATACCTAGAAGTCTAATCCCATCCACCTCACATTCACTACATGACCTAGAAAATATTCTCCTTAGTAACATCCCCTACTTGAGGACTTGGTTCACCCAATAGGGCATCATGACACCCCTCCCATATCTAAATTTGGAAAATTGTATAAGGCTCTGATACCAGAATGTTGGGTATGTTTTATATTCTTTGCATGTGTGTGTGTGTGGGTGCGTCAGTTCGATAACTGCGTCTGACGATCACTCTAGTAGTGTTCTTTGTGTCATGTGTGCCGGGCGCTTTCCTAGGGGGGGGAAAGTATGCCCCCCCTGGTTATGCGCAGTGTTCAGCAACTGGCAGTAGCCCGGGGCCGAAAGGGTTCGGGGCAGCACCCCAAATTTTTTTTTGGGTGGTTTTTACTATTTTTAGCGGTTTTGTAAATTAATCTTAGATTAAGGGATTAGGGTTCTGGTATCTATGAAATACCTAAAAACATTGTATATATTGTATGGTGAACAGTGAAATTATATATAATGAATATAAGAAAGGTTTTCCCGATTGAGGGTTTCTGGTATAAAATCTCTGTGTACTCTGTGTATGAGCCATTGATTAAATTTTGTTTTGCTTAAGAATCCATATGCATTGCTTTACTTCACAGGTTTAAAACCTATACTTTGAGCATTTGTTTGTTTTGAAAAGGGGGGATTTGATGCACATGTTTGGGTGGTTATTTTATTAGATATGGCTTACTTAGAATGATATTGTGACTTGTGGACCCTTGGAAGGCGTACTTGTTTGTATTTGCATGTTCTTGACAAGTGAAAGTTTGAACATGGAGGCACAAGGTTCCATGGACCTTCATTTGGGGCATGAATCCCACAAGTTGGATGATGCATCCCCTCTCCTTGGGACAGCTTGAATGAGGGATGTTGTCTTTGGAGGCATTTGATTATCCATTGGAGGTGACTCGCTATCCTTTCCATCCCCAATGTTTTCCTTTGGAGGCCATACTCGTCTCTTTTGGGGCATGATGTCATCACTAGGAAGGCTAGGGAATGATGGTGCAAGGTGTTTTGATGGTGATGTGGCTTGGATTGATGGAGAGAGAGACACTTGGCATGCATATGAAACTTATTGGTAGGATATGTGTCCTTTGAAGGCCCAATGATTCTCACCCTAGGAAAAAATGTCTCTCCTAGTGGCCCAACGTCACCCTTTAGGGCATGACGTCACCCCTAAAAGGGGATTTTCTTTTTGTAAATTTAAATTTTAGAGTTGTAAATGGAAAAGGAGGAGGTCAGTCTCCCTAATTTGTTTTTGACATTTGGAATTGTGGACAAATGGGTTTTAGGTGGCCTCTTATCAAAAGAGGTCACCCCATTGTCATTTTAGACACAACTCACTTGAAAATTGCATAATGTATGGCTGAAATTTTCTCCCTACTTGGGAATTTTTATCTATCTCTCTCTCTTGAAAACTTCTTTGTCATGCTAGTACTTGTCTTTAGATGAAGGAAGCTAGGGATATATCTCTTGGATGCTTGTTCTTGGTAATTTTGGTGGAATACACTTAATAAGAAAGGGTTTCTTCATACTTTTTCTTGGAATTGGTAAATAATTTTTGCATTAATTGAGTTTTTATTCTTGTTTCAAGATAAATTTTTCTAAACCCTTGGAGGAGTATAAAGGCATACACCCTCCATCAAGTCTACTTTGTTATCATTGAATAAGCTACTTTGCAAAGGTTACTAGGAGGAGTAAAAAGGCTTACACCCTCCTAGATTTACCTTGCTTGTTTTGTTTTCTCTAGGGAGTAAAAATGTTGACACCCCTAGAGAAGTAACACAACTAGATATTACACAAGAGACTTCATAACCCACTAACTTGGCACTAGTCTAATTTGCATTGGAGATATAAAATTGTTGCACTGGTATGCGTGAACTTTAAAGATATTGCAATTGTTCAAGTTGGAATCAATTCTTCATGCTATGAACTTGATTGTGCCCTAAGGGCATCTAGTTTAGCCAAGTGATTATCTTTGCTATTAAAAACAAATTCTACAGCCATTGGGGCTTCTGCAAAATCATATTTTCTTCATTCATTTCTCACTATTCTAGTGTTGAAATTTGCTTACAAACTATTATTACTAAACTATTTGTTATTGGCTATCATTTGGGTGGATTGTTTGTTGATTTTGGTGGCTAGTATTTGTTTTTGTAGCAATTGTTTTCTAAATCCACTTGTATGGCATGATAAATTTCTAATAACATCATATAATAGCTACTAATCACCACCAAAGTCTTTCTCTAATCATTGGAAGTTTGACTAGTCGATTGCTAGCTTTATTTCTAATAGATTTTAATAGATTTTGGATGGTTAGATTTGCAGCTATTGTCATCATTTGTTGTTGATAAATATATTTCTGTACTTCTGAAATTTGGGACAGCAAGGGTTCTTGTGTGATCCCCTTTATTTTAAGGCTTGTATATCTATCATTTGTCTTGTTTTGGGCAGATTTAACATTGTTTTGTAGGTGCACAATACTTGGCAACCATTCTCTATTTACAAAACTCATTCTCAAGCCTTGCTCCTTCTTTAATATTGACCTATACGGGTGTTCATTGATCATCATATCACTTTCCATCTCAATCCCCCTAGGGTCATCGGGATTCCTCCCTTGTTGTGATTTCATCATCAATAAAGTGATGGGAGTGCCTATCTAAGGCAAGAGTGGGTACATACTCCCATAGTTGTCACACTTCCATGGATTGGGTTGGGCTTTTCTTAAGCTACAGATTGTGCAATAACATGTTGTATACAATAAAAAAATGAAAATTTCATGAGACCTTTTCCACGTGGGAGAGAATACAAACAAACAAAGAAAATAAGGAGAAATGAACTAGAGAGAATTTGAAGTGTTGGGGACGCATGACCTTCCATCTATCCTACTAGTCGAATCAGTCTTCTATATCATGTTTCCCCACAATGAGAAAGGGATTCTTTGGCTATGATTGATGTAAAGAGGTTGACTAGATGTCACTGAGAAGAATAGAGATGAAACAAAGAGCCTATAACTTGCGCATTGTTAAATAATAAAGATCTTCGCAAAGTAAAAAGAATGTTGGTTTTCCCACTTGGGTTTCCGTAAATTCTGGGTTTTCTGTATGTTTTTCGTATTTGAATTCCATTGTCTATGGGTGGAAATGTCTGCAGTGTAATTCAATGAATGGTTAATGGATTTTATTGTAATTAATGGTTGTATGCATATTATGTAGCAAAGAGAAATATGTGCAAGTTATTTTTTGAGATCATTCTTCCTTTGATACGGTTCCTGTGAGCCAATAATTCAGACCAACCATTCTTTAACCATGCCCGCACATTCATTTTGAAGTGGGAAATTGATGGCCCTCCTTCCTGAGTCATTTTTGTTTACTTGAGGGTTTCGAATTTCATTTTATGAGTCGTTGGGGATTTTCTTTCACTCCTAGAGTCAATTTATTGCTAGCCAGTGTCCACACATTGCCCATAGGTCATGCTTCACATTCTCAACTTTGCCAGGGTGTTTTCCTTTGCCCATAATTCATATATGGATCATTCTTCAAAATTTGGGGTTTTTTCGGTGCTTATTTACTACCCATGAACCACATACACATTTTAACAACTCCATCAGCTACCAATTCTGCCATAGACATTTTTCTCTACTATTAAATGTTAAACTTTCCCTCCAAATGTTTTTTGTCTTGTTGTTGGTTACCAAAATCCCCCTAAATGTTTTTATGATATTGTTGGTTTTCAGAATTCACCCTGCAGGGGTTTTCCCTCACTATTGGTTGCTAAATTCATTGTTTGGCTATTTGTTTTAACCGTTGGTCGACCCATTATGATTGTGTTGTCATTTGATCAATTTACTCCTCCTTATTCAACTAACAGCAGTTTCTAGTCATTTAAATCTTCCCACTAATCAAGTGGGTCTTCATTTGGTTGATTCGGTTCACTTGGTCAACCAGAATTCCATTTGACTCGACTTGCTCGATTTTCCTTTTGTCTAACTCAACTTTCGGGAATTCGACACCCTCATAATTTGATCGACTTGACTTTGGTTCGACTAGTCGAGTTTTCATAAGTGAATGAGAGCTAAGCTTATATTTGTCTTACAAATATTCTATGTTGGTGAAAAGGTGAGGCTATAAGCTTCATGGTTGTGGATCATAACTCAATGTTGAGCAACTCATTGGTTGGATCTTTTTTTGTGTTAGCACCTATTAGAAGACATCCATAGATGAGTATAAATTAATTATTTAAATATAACTATCACAACAAATATGAAATATTAAGTAAGGTAAAAAACGCAAGTACTCAAAAACTTTGTGATCAACCCTTTTCTTCCTTGATGTCCTATCTTATGTGTTGAATGGGTCATGTTATCGCACAATTTGTACTTGCCACAAAATCCCAAGGCAAGTGGGTACAAAATTGATGTAACTAGGAATAACCTATCACTATCACATTAATAGGAGATCCCTTTCTATTTAGGAGTATGTTTATGCTATCCCGGGGGAGATGTCCCTAGTGACCAGGGGGGTTTGAGAAGGCTAAGGAAAATAGTCACAAGGAAACCCTTCCCCTCTCACAGATCAATATAATCAGAGGTTTCTTTTATGTCTTAAGGATGAAACAAATGAATAATATTGTGTACCTACTCATAACAAGACAACAAGGCAAATGGGGCACTTTCCAAGTACCAGATGATTATTGGTACTTCAAAAGACAATAAACCTTCGTAAAATAAGCTATCTGATTATGAATTTGCAGCATTGCATCAATTTATAACAAAAATTAATATCTTATAACAGCCACAAGATTCAAGCCTTGAAAGTGCTTGAAAAACAGACAATAAAAAGTGACTTTAACTAGGCAAATTGATAGTAAATTGTCACAAGCAAAATTGGCAATGATAGGATAGCTTTTAATCTCACTTTTGAAGAGATTTTGCTGTTGTTAGATGGCTGTAGCGATATTTTTCAACAACAGCAAGTTTAAATGGTCAAAAGTGCAAGAAAACCACACACAAAACTAGCACTTACCGAGTAGATTCACTAGCAATTGTCACAATTGGATTTCGATTGGTTATAGTGTGAGTTATGTAGGTAAATGTTCCAAATTAATGTATGTTTAGATGGTTGTAGAAATGTTTTGCTACAGCAGCAAGTTAGCTTAGGAATTAGTCTAATTTAGGGTTAGGAAGAGTTAGTAAAGATTTCAAAGATAAGAGTATAAGTGTTTGTTTGCTCAGTCACCACTTGTAAGAGGTAGTCTAGTGCCTTTCTAGGGTAAATGGAGTCACTATTGGAAGCATAAAATTATTAAAGTAAAGATAGAAAATAATAATAATATGTTAAGGGATGGAGAGGACAAAAGAGGTGTAGGTATCCCAAGGCCTCAAAAATCCTTTTCCAAGAGAAAATTGCTAGAAAGTAACAAGGGTTAGGCCCTAGCGATTTTATCTTTCCTTGAACAAAATGTAATAAATTATGTAATTGGCAATGGAAGTAGGGTTACTAGAGTGCTAAAATAGTAGGGCTCTAGTATTTACTTCAAATTACATGTATTTCAAGAGATTTTAACACATGGAAGATTATAGGGAAAAAGATAATAACATATGTCATTCCCATGGGGTTTCAAGCTAGCAATTTCATAATCTTAGACATGAAACAAGTAAAAAATAAACATAGCATTCATTCACAATAAAGAAATGCAGAATTTCCACTTACTTCACCAAGAATAATCTAGCAAATCACCCTAGTTGAAGATCCTCCACAAGAAAATAGCCAAAATGCACCAAAAATTGCCTCCTTCAAGAAGTGTGCACCACTAGTTTCACCCAATAACACTTAAGGGAGGCTGAATTTCAGACCTCTACTTGAGTGATGAATGATTTTTGAAAAAATAAAAGAGTTTAATCTCTTATTTGTACAATGACAATGACCTTTAATTGTCTTTTAGGTCACAAAAGGCCGACATGGCCAGTTTACATCAAAAATCCAGTTCTTACATAAAATTAACAATTAAAACTCTAATTTGACATTAGGGATGACGTCATTCCCCTCTTAGGTTTATGTTAGGCCCCATCATGGAACTCTAGGCCTCAAAAGGCCTCAAAAGCTACCACACGTGTCAACTAGCACCAAATTTTCCTCATGCCAAACCCTAATTGATGACATCAAGGGTCAATATGATGACGTCAGGGGCCTTCAAGGGACAACGTCATGGTAGAAGGGAAAGACCCCCCTAGGTCTAGGCTTGCCAAAGTGTCTCGGGGGAAACGTTATTCTTCTTTCTTTGTGCCATCCTCTGGTGTCTCTTTGCCCCTGGTTGGGGTCACAACATCCATCTAATGGGATTTTAGCCGCATGGAGGTCTGAGCTAATCATCTTCCCATATGTACCTGTCCACTGGGCATGATCCTATAGCAACAACAAGTACGCCCTCCATGGGCTCATAAGTCACAGGGATCATAGCAATGTCAATCACATCCAATAATCAAATTACCCAAACATGTGCATCAAACCCCCCTTTACCCAGACAAATTCTCAAAGACGTTATGTAGTTTAACAAGCCAGGTTTGGAGAGGGTCTCAGGATGTCCTATTGGGATAATCCTCCTCAATTTTGGGGTCTTTCCTAGGTGAAGACCAATCTAGGTCATGTAAGTGTATGAAATGGTGTAGGGAATGTTTGGGCAAGGGGTGCAGTGTGTAGATTTTAACCTTGTACAATATTTACTGCAAACAGATTTTTAGTAAAAGAACAGAAAATATACAATGGAAAATACAAACATTACACAAAGATTTTTCCCCTGGAAAACCAGCATATTCTATATTCATTCATAGTGATACATTGTTTACAATACAATATACATATAGGATCCAGTGGCATCCAAAACCCTAACACAATGACTTGGATTAGTCAACAACCCTAATTCCTTAACTGGAAATAGAAAACCATCGGCAAAGAAACCATGTGTTCAAAAACCACCACTACCATGGTTTGGTGACCAGATAGATGGTAGTGTCATACCACTACATGACCATGTACCTAATAGGTCGTCTCATGATGAGACCTCCTATCCACCAACTAGATCTTGAGTTTTAGTTTATTTTATGGGTCCCCTTTTGTTACTGAGAAGCCATTTATTTCTTTGTCGGGAATCCCTGGGCGAAGCATCTCAATGTTTCATTTTGTCTTTTAACTTTTTCCAGCTACTTTTACCCTCTGGGCCTTTAGCCCCTTCTTCCCACAAGGCAGGGTACAACCCTTACTATTTTGGCAAACCCAATGCCCGAACCAAGGTAGGGGAAGATGAGAGGGACAATAATGAAAAGTGGTAAGTATGGAAGGAAGGGATGATGCCCTTTCATACACCACCTAGTGGCAACTCATCCCTAAGGGAACCAGCTTACTAGGGAACTATGTCACCCTCTTAGGTATGAAAAGTTAAAGAGCATAATTTCCAAGAAAACGTTATGAAACAAAAGAGAGTCCAATGCACATATTCAAATGCTTCAAAAATCGGAGTGACACATACCATGATACCCGAACTCATTACCTCATGGAGAAAGACCCACTGCTACGTCAGGATCAGGCCTATGGGATGGATGTTGTTGTCGATGATAGATAGGGTGCACTAAATAAAGGATGGGCCCTTCAAGGCCAATATCAAGTCATATTCCTCTCGGTACTCCATGTCTAGGACCTGTGGGCCTCGAGACATAATCTCCTTAGTAATCCCTAGGATAGGGGATAACAGGACCCATTTTTTATTCTTTTATACAAAAAGCAATTGAAAATTAGTATTTCATACAATAATTAAATTTGATGTACATAAAAGAATAAATGAATGATTACACACCTCTAATGCACATTGTTGTTGGGGTGCCTCCTCCCATGATGCAATTATATTCATTTATTTTAGCATCTTCATGTACACTTTTTTGGACATCCCTACCGACATGTATTGGATTCCCCCTCATTTGTCGCTTGAAATTTTCATAATCTTCCTGAAAAACAAAAAGGTACAATAATTTTTTTTTAAATGGACATGAAAGTAAATATAGCAAAAAAAATTAATTTGGTAATTTTTGGAACATATTATAGAAAAACATGTTTAGTAATAATACTTTTTAAATGATTCTTTTTTGTTATTGTAAATTTTTGTTATTAAAATTCTCACGAGTCTCATTGACCATTGCTCCATAAATTTTTCCTGTAGTTTATGTATAACCGAATTTTTGGAGTCATTGGATTGATTTTTGTATTGTAAGTGGAAAGTACATATATATGTTATTTCCACTATATCCCTCAAAGTTTTGTAAAACAATTTTCCCCTCATTAAATTCAAGCACCACTCCAGTTGAATTGATGACCAAAATTTCATCATCCTTTATAACCTTCATAATTTTTGTCATGTTAGGACAACATTTCATTCTCTCGCTAGGAGTCCCTGCATAACATTAAAAAAAATGTGAAATCAAGTGTTTAAAACTTGTTAGCGATTAATGTTAAGAAATTCATTTTTAGTAAAAATTCAAAGAAAAACTTCATGTTGATTACCTTTTGATCCACCTAATTCCTTTCTTTGCAAAATTTACATAAATATTTTATGCTCTTTTACACTTAGAATGATAACCATCTTATTGAGTTTTTTCAAGTTTTTTCCCCACGTGACATGCATTAACCAATATACATCATTAATTTAAGCCGACAGAAAATTGAAATATATAATCAAATTTTTAATAAAACTTAAAGAACTTGCCTCGTTCTCTTGTTGGGATGAGATGCCCTTGCGCTTTCCACAATAATTTGTTTTCCTTGAACTTCTATCAACCATCTTCTATAAAAAAAAATCAAGAATTGTTAGATATAAAAATAATGAAATAGTTTTACAAAATAATAGGTCGGTGTGTATAACGAAATAGTACGACTCCGTGCACTCAACATACTTATACACATTGGTGCTCATTATT
>JASDQU010106262.1:692-15601 GCA_032191745.1 Picea mariana
ATAAAGAGATTTCTTAAGGCGACAAACAAGGCTAGAGTCATTTTGGACATAGCTAGGAGGTTGTTCCATGTAGATTTATTCTTGTAAATCCCCATGCAAGAAGGCGTATTTAACATCCATCTGATGGACCTCCCATTTATGTGAGGCAACAAGGGAAAGAACAAGGCGGATGGAATTCATTTTGTCTACAGGGGAAAAGGTTTCATTATAGTCAATTCCTTCAACTTGGGAAAATCCTTTGGAAATTAATCGAGCATTATGTCTTTCAACACTTCCAACTAATGTATACTTAGTTCTAAAGACCCATTTACATCTAACAAATTTTCTTCCTTTTGGAAGAGGTACAAGATTCCAAGTATCGTTTTCCATTAAAGAACAATATTCTTTAGCCTTGTTGTATCCCAATCTAGATTACCTGAAGCTTCTGCAAATGTCTTTGGATCACAAGTCTCTGGAACTTGAGGCAAAAGAGTAGAGGCTCGTTGGAACAGAGAACGTGTCTAACGCTAATATGAAGGATCACTAACAAGATCACCAGCTTCTCATGTTGAACGAACCCATCTAGGAAGCGATGGTGTTGATACTGGTTCAGGTTCAATGGACTCATCTAGAGGAAGGTGAGAAGGGGAAGGTGGATTTTCATCCTCACTATCATCATCTGAAGAAGAAACCATAATAGGAACAGAAGAAGGCATAAACACCGAAGATGGCTTGCAGCCCGAAGAAGGCACAATCACTAAATTAGGCTCACAGGCTAAGAGAATTTCATCAAATTTAACATCTCTTCTAATAATAATTTCATTACAATGTGGTTGAAGAAGTCTATAACCTTTGACATCTTCAGAATAACCAACAAATATACACTTCTCACTTTTAGGTTGCAATGCTTTCCTTTTCTCATCATGAATGTGAGCCCATGCTATACTGTCAAATACATGGAAGTGACTTACATCTAGTTTAATTTTAGTCCAAGCTTCATCTAATGTTATATTTTTAAGATCCTTTGTGGGAGTGCGATTAACTATGTAATTTGCACAGTTGATGGTTTCCGCCCAATACTTTAGACTTAATCCCTTAGATTGGATCATATAATTAGCCATTTATTTTAATGTGTGGTTCCCTCTCTCAGCAACAACATTTTTTTGTGGTGTATATGGAACAATGTGTTTCATTTTGATGCCCTATGTAGTGGAGTAACTTGTAAAATTATTGTTCACATATTCGCCTCCATTATCTGTTCTTAACCTTTGAGTTTTATGTCTAGATTGTTTTTCTACAAGGGCCTTGTAGGCCAGAGACTTTTCAAAAACTTCGCTCTTAAGTTTTAAGAAGTAAACCCAAGTACATCTAGAAAAGTCATCAATGACAGTTAAGAAATACTTACACCCAGAAAAGAAAAAGAAGAAGAAAGTGGACTGCTAGAAAATAAAGAGATGTGCTCATTTTTCCATAGACAATATAGCAATATTTTCACCCAACCATAGGCACAAAGGCCACCCCCAAGCACCTTAACCTTGACAGACATAATAATTATGAAAGTATACCAATAGCCAACCAAGGTAGAACACCTTTCTCCAAGTCTAGCACAGCAAGAAAGAATAACCAAAGACCAAGCAGAAAGTCCAAACCATAACCGAGAGAAATTCCAACCAAAATCCAAAATCCCAGTTGCAGCAGCTCCAACTGCACTCCCTCTCCAAACTTGTGCACCACTAGTATTATGTAGTTGTGAGAGTAAGAGTGACAAATGAGCTCTAGTGCCCTCTTATTTATAGTTCTCTTTGTCACCTGTCTAGGCCAACTTCTTCTTTTAGAGGTTAATAACTCAATATTAAATATTCTCTTGAGCCGACTTGTCTTCTAGGGTTATTATCAAATGTTTTAGGGTTTCTCTTACTTCCTAGAATATTCTAGTCTTGTCAAAGGTTACACATGGAGGTTAACACCTCCCGTAGCTACCATAATATCAACACTCCCTCCTAGCTAGGGAGGTATTAAAGGAAATGGTCTTGAGAACAAACATACCATTCAACCGGTAGCATCATCATAGCCACACATGCTATCTCATGATCACATAGATCAACTCGCAAGCAACATCATCACTATCAGTATCGTCTGATAGCATCAATTGTATCATCTCTCGAAGCCATACTCCATTTGAGTAATTGGGCATGATGCTGAATAAGTCAGTCACTCCACAGAGTAATATAAGAACCATTCTTCTAATCCATACATATGTCCTAGAAGAATAACTGTTCCAACAGATGTTGGAAGTCACGCCATGGGATACAAGGACTATTCTTCTAATCCAGACATACGTCTTAGAAGAATGATTTTCCTAGACCATTTTCCCTCCGACCACTACTGTGAAATCAAGGAAAATGTTTGTCCTATACCAATCTTTCCACTTTGGTCACTACTATGAACTCACAGAGACAGGTCATTTTTCTAATCTGGACATATGTCCTAGAAGAATAGCTTTCCATGGTACATCAACAATCTGTCAACTTGGACCATTATCCACAGGGAGAATGTATGTCCACCAACAATATTTCAACCTGGACCATCCTCCACAGGAAGGATGTCTGTCCACCAACAATCTTTCCTTCCTGGACCATTCTCCGCCTAGATAATGCCTGTCCATTTGCACACTGACTATCCATCTAGATGGAAATCATCTCCAACACTAGTGGTAGTCTCTATGGAAATAACAACAATTCCATCCAATAGAACACGACTGTGTCTATCCATAGTAGTACACAACTACTACCCAATGTTACACAACCACTCCTAGTAGCACACGACTACTAACCAATGATGCATAATCACTATTAGTGGATCGCATCCACCATAGTAGCATACAGCTACTGTCCAAAGACATACAATCTCCACACCAATCATATCATCTAATATCAACTTGCATAATAATATCATGATACAAACTGAGTCATCTGAGCCATTCTTCCACTCACATCTATGAGATATGGAAGAGCATCTACCCTCAGAAAGTAAAAACATAAGCCATGTTCTATATGTACTATTCTTTCCAAGCATGTAAGAATAATTGTCCCTGATTTATGAGCCTATACCATTCACCTAACTAGGCCATTCCTCCGACACTAATCACAATGCAACCTAGAGAGAATGAGTCTTCCCTAGGGAATTTCTTTCCCTAATTGATGAACCTGAACCATTCACCTAACTGGGCCATTCTTCCGACACTAATCACAGTGCAACCTAGAAATAATCAGTCTACCCTAGGGAATAACTGTCCTGCACTAACCTCCAAAATGAACCATTCTTCGAAACTGCTCACAAATGTGAACTTTGAAAGAATGATTGCTCGATGAGGCGGACCATTCTACTTGACCACTACTTAGAGTGACTTCCAAGAAGAATGATTGTCCTAGACCATTCCCCCACATTGGCCAGAAAGAGAATTGTTGTCTATGGTACATCAACAACCTATCAAACCATTTTCATTATGAAAATGACTATCCAATCTAGACCATTTTTCGAACTGGAAAATGATCGTCTATTAGAAATCTCGAACCACTTTCCAGACTGGAAAGGAACTTCCCAACCTGGACCATTTTTCAAACTGGAAAATGAATGTCCATAAATCAATAACATATCAGTGCTCCCTCCCAACCTAGGAGTAATCACTTCCTTTTTCAATAAGGAAGTCATCTCCACGAGCCCCAACTTGTTCCTTAAGTATGCACACTTTTCATCTTGGACAGAGGCTTTACCAAAATATCTACTATCTTCTCATTTGTGGAGACAAACTAGAGAACCACTTCTCCCTTCTGGACTTTATCACAAAGAAAATAATTATTGATCTCAATGTGCTTCGACCTGTCATGTAACACCGGGTTCTCTGAAAGCTTCACACAACTCTGATTATCACAATATATCACAGTCGAATCCAACACCTGATCAAATAGTCCAGAAACCAACTTACGGAGCCACACTGCTTCCATACAAGAATCACAAGCTGCAATATACTCTGCTTCTGCAGTGCTGAGTACAACAGAATTTTGTTTCCTGCTATCCAATGACATCGTGGAAAATCTCAAACTAAAACATATCCAAGTAGCACTTCTTCTGTCATTTGCACTCCCTACCCAATCTGAGTCGATAAATCCATGCAGTTGTATATCATAACTTAAATGTCCCACAAAAACAAATATCTAGCTAAGTATTCTCCAAATTCATTAACGAGCCAATCAATTGTCAATGCAAAGACGAGTCTAATGGATTAGAATAGTCTCTCAACTTCTTCAGATATGTCATCATGGGATTTTTCCATGGATTTGCAATCCATCAACCTTGACTTCTGAAGAACCATTTCAATATACTTCCTCTATCATAGGAAGTTTTCACCATGTTTCTATTGTACATGATAAGCTCTGCATCAAGTTTGCTCGAATCCATACAAAGTCTTATTCCATCTGCATACAAGGGTCTCTTTCTAGTATACCTCAAAACCTTGAGGTTTCTCTACATACACCTTCTTCTTCAATTACTCTGTTGAGAAGAACAGTCTTTACATTCCTCTGATGTAAACTCCAACCCATGGATACTATAAGAGATATCATGGATTAGGTAGAGGTATATCTAGTTACTAGAACAAGATGTCATTGTAGTTTTTTCCCTCCTACTAGGAGAACCATCTAGCCCTGAGTCTTGCCTTGTATCTATCAATGCTTAAGTATTTTTCACAATTTCTCACATACATTATTCTTCATCACAACTTACTTCCATTCCTTCTACTTCACTACTTCTAGTGTTTTCAAACTGGTTCAATTGGTTGTTCTGACTTTTCTTTCTTTCTTGGAATCTTCATGTTCTTCCTCATGTTTCTCTTCAATGTTGGATTCCATGGAATATTCTATAGATTACATGCCCTTCTCTCCTGAAGGATCCAACCTTCTTCCATAGGAACATAAATGTATATGGACAACCAAGGATATTCAAGGCTTCTTTTCAAAGAATACTTCTTCTAGAGTCAAACTGAACACATGTTGTTTATCATGGCTGCTACTTCCAATGAAGAACATGGATACATACTTCATAGTCTTTACAGATTTTTCTTCAATGGATCATATCGTTAGGGATTAGCTCCCTCCTAATCCCAACTTCATGCTTGAATGAGAAAAATGCATGCTCTTCTTTTGGAATCTGTGATCAACTCCCTCCATCTGAGAGAGTCCATGCTTCTATCTGTTGCATCTCTCTTTGCTTTCTACAAAGTGTCACAAGACTGTTAAGGTTTCCTTTTGATTTCTGACTTCCTTCAATTCTGATTCATTTGAGTCTCTTTAATTTTGTTTCTATCTATTTTGATTGCTGCCCATTTGGTAGTTGTGTCATCCTTATAAAATTCTTCTATGACAACTTCCGCAAGGATTGTTCGTCAAACATATTTCACAATGGTACCTGCCCGGAACAAGAACAACAAGAGAAAACAATAAATATCTATCTAGAGGAGATGTTAGCTCATCTTGCGAACAAGTATAATAAGAATCTATATCAATAGTATTCATATGTAGTCAAGTATGCATTGCACCTAGCAATAATAGAATCTTTCAAAGACTGCTTTCACAACTTGTAATGTAGAAACTATCACCCTTGATATACACAAATTTGAATCTTAACAATTTAATCAAACCTGGAACCTGAAGCCTCAACTACTATGGAGGGTGTGTTGGTTCCTTTGAATGCACTGAATCCAAGATTACAACTTGGACAAGTCTCTAATAATTTTCCTTCAAACACACTCACATTTTTCTAGATGATATAACTTGGATAGCATATACAAGTGCATACCTTTGAAGTCTTGTAGCATCATCCAACTTGTCTTGAAGTGCATACCATCTTGAAAAGAAGAGATTAGAAATTCAATCAAAATATTCAATGATTAGAATAAGCTAGAAACTCTAAAATTTCAACTTTGACGACAAAATCAATTTGAACAGAAGTCAACCTTTGACTTTGACTTTGATGAGTCAACCTTTGAATTTGACCAGTCAACCTTTGACTTTGAATTTGACGAAAAAAAATCCAAAACTGACGTTTTTTCTAGCTGAGAGTACAAAGAGGTTCACTAGGCTAGGGTGCACTAGGATTTCAAGGAATTAGGTCAAACGTTTCATCATAAGTTCCCAAACACAAGGGTTAGGGTTTGTTGCAGTTGCATAATCAGAAAAACTAGTTGCAGTTGTAATTGGTGCCATAACGAGCTTAACAAATAACTTTCCAATCTATCTTTCAGTGGTTAGAATCTATGAAGATAGTGTGGGCCCATAACCTGTTAGAAAATAAATATATTTGCTCATTTTTCCATAAAAAATATAACAATATTGTCACCCAACCATAGGCACAAAGGCCACCCCCGAGCACCTTAACCTTAACAAAAAAAATAATTCTGGAAGAAGACCAATAGCCAACCAAGGTAGCGCACCTTTCTCCAAGGCTAGCGCACCAAGCAAGTATAACCAAATACCAAGAAGAAATTCCAAACCATAACCAAGAGAAAGTCCAACCAAAATCCAAAATCCCAGTTGCAGCAGCTGCAATTGCACTCCCTCTCCAAATTTGCACACCACTAGTATTATGCAGTTGCGAGAGTAAGAATGAAAAATGAGCTCTAACACACTCTTATTTATAGTGCTCTTTGTCACCTGTCTAGGTCGACTTCTTCTTTTAGAGGTTAATAAATCAATATTAAATATTCTCTTGAGTCGAATTGTCTTCTAGGGTTATTATCCAATGTTTTAGGGCTTCTCTTGATTCCCAGAATATTCTAGTCTTGTTAAAGGTTACACATGGAGGTTAATACCTCCTGCAACTACCATAATATCAACAAGAAAATTTGTTGTGAACAAGCTAGAAAGGGCCCGAGGTGTGGCAAGAGGCACGTTTTTCAAAACCGTCTTGATGGTGTTTATCGAGAACATAACCGACACAAACACCATCTCTGCATGAAATAAGAGGAAGACCAATCACCATCTGTTGATTACATAGTTGTTGCAATGAGAAATAATTTAGATGACCAAACCGCTCATGCCAAAGTTTGCTCAACTCATCGCTATGAGCAACAAAAAGTGATGGAAAAGATGATGACCCAAAGTTGTCAAACTTGTACAACTTGGTAATATCATCAACAATTCCAGTTGCAATAACATGCTTAGGATCTGTTAGATCCTTGATTACAACTTGGTGAGGTGAAAACTCTATGGTTTTACCTTCACTTGAATGAGTAAATTGATATACTAATAGAAGGTTACACGAAATACTTGGAACACATAATACATCATTGAAATTATCATTATCTACTTGCACTGTTCCAGATCCTACAACACTAAGTGATCTATCATCACCAACAAATATTTTCTTAGTATTAAATTCATTTAGAGCAGAAAATATGTCTTTATCCTTAGCCATATGATAAGATTCTCTAGAATCAATAAGCCACTCATTAGAAGAAGAAGTGGAAGTTGCATTGAAGGAGAAACCATAAGAAAAAAGTGCATGTCGGTGAGATGAAAAATAAGTATAACCAATATTGATATTGTGTTTATTCATGTTTGCTTCTAAAGATGCCTTCTTCTTGAAACATTTGGACTCATCATGACCATCTTTATCACAAAAGTTGCAATGTCTGTCAGTCTTCTTAATTTTAGATTTTTCTCCTTTGTCACCATTAGGAGTTGAAGTTGTCTGGGTGGGTTTGGGACCCTTATGTTCCTTATTGTTGTGGTAAGGATGTTTCTTCTTGGTATTCTTGGGTTTATCTTTCTATTAGGTGACTAAGGATTTGTTAGAGGTACCTGCAGTGATGATCACTTCAAGTTGTACAAGCTTATATTGCTCTCTAATCAAAACATCACAAATGGACTCAAGAGTGGGTTTTTGATAAGCTTTCCCTAGACCCTATCTCATGGCATAAAAGGTAGATACAAACACAGAATATGCACTACCTAAATTAAAACGAATAACATAGATGCATCGCTCTTCATACAACTTTATCTGACATTGTTCACATAAAATTTTGATCATTTTAAACTTAGATAGATAGTCTTCATTGCAAGAAAAATCATTTGGAATTAAAGTCACTATTTGATTTTCTAACTAATGTGATCGAATAATATTTTGTTTACCAAATATAGATTCAAGATTTTCCCAAGCTTCATCGGGGTCATCAATTTCTTAAAGGTGGAACCCTAAATTAGGAGAGATGGACATTTTGATCAGTCCACATGCTTCGTCACTCCTATTATCCCATTTTACTTTCGTATCAGCATCAGTGAGTTCTTTTTCCTTTCCTAAGGTAATCCGGTACAAACCTTTACTTCTTAATATATCCTCCATATGAGATTTCCATTGGAAGTTGTTGGTGTTGGTAAGCAAAAGATTACTGGAATTATCTATATTAAATATGATGATAATATGGATTTAAAAACTAAAACTGATGATCTGGATGGAAATATCTCGAAAAATTAGGTGGTTTAAAAAAATGACACTAAAAACGAGCTTCGGATGTGAAAGCTATGCCCTTTTAAAAACAAAGGCATAAATGGTAACCGAAGAACCAGATGGTGTTGATATCCCTCCAAATAAGCTCACTTTTACAAATAAATTGCTTTATGAAGTGACTCACTTTTATAAAAATAAGTGGGGATCACTTTTACAATGAAGTTAATTTATAAAAGAAAATTGCATGCAAGATAAATAACTCTAAAATAAAATATTAAAGCTACTTATAATGTTTCACTTTTATACTTGAAGTGAAATACACTTTAAAATGGAGCATGAATGTTTTGAAAAAAAATAACAAAAAGAGAGACTTGAACTCAATACCTCTTACTTAATAAGGCAACTTTTAACCAAGTGGGCTAGCAAAACATATTGTATTGTTCATTGAACACGCCGCCCACACAAAGAGGGTGGGGTGGGTGAATCAGTGTGTGGAATTTTCTAACTTTTCTTCTTACAAGTTAGAAGTTAAAACATAATTGAACAGATCAATAGCAATTGAATCATAATCACAATGGACACGAGATACCAGATGTTTGTATAAGCTTTTGTATAATGTATATGTATATATGTGAATAGAGTAATATGAATTTTCCCAGAACCAATTATTTTGTTTCAGCACCAACTGAAGTAAGGAGAACCAACTCCTCGGAGAGCACCAACTCTCAAGAGATAACCAACTCTCAAGCAAGACCCAGCTTGCCACAAGACCCAAATTGATGATAGAACACAGTCTATCCAACTAGATTTCAACCAACTCTAGTAGCATTGATCCATTATTGAATCAACTCTATTTCATGATCTGAGGTATACCATCAAAACTCATCATTGCACTTCATCTTCTCTCTGAAATCCGTGCCTTCTTTACTTCTTCTTTCATCTGATATTCGTGCCTTCTTCAGTTCTTCTTCTCTCTGATATTCGCACGGACCTCAGGTCCATATCCCCTTCATTTTCTTTGCAGGCCTCTCTTTCTCAGCGAGTCTATCTTTTCCACAAGCACATCTACTTATCCAAGCACAAAATCTAGTGAACCAAACATGGTTGTATTTATACTTTCTTATGCTCAAAACTTGTCTAAGTTAATGGGTCAACTTGTGCAACAAGTTATAACTAACTTGCCCTTTTACAACAACTTTTGGGACCGCCAGAGATCATCGTTTCGGGTCTTCAACTTTAAACATGGCATCCCCTTTTCTTTCATAAATCGATCACAGGTATGGATCGATTTCCTTCGTCTCTATGATGACATAAATAGGTGCTTCCTTCAAACCATGTTCATATAATCATAGGCGTAGAACCACATGCTTATCAATTTAAGCAACACACTCCATTTTGCCTTTTGAATCTCTTTACCATATGACCAATGGCATTGACCAGACGCTAGGCAAGACGATCTCTTGAGTGGTTATCAATTCAATGGTCATGATTCAACCTCCCAATGAGATGGACGATTGTCGGGACTTCGGGACTTCACCCTTCGGGTCTTCCAGACTTCCAACCTTTCAAAATCTCCCAAATACGATTTCGCTGAACATATCGGACGATTCAAATTTATATCACAGAACCAGATCAAAGGTCATATTCGATCCTTACATCTATCCTTTCATTGCTTAATTCGACAGCCAAGACTTAATCAAGCATTGAGATGGATGGTCGTCATTTACTCTACCACTTCGTCTATTATACTTACTCTATCCTTCCACTTTGTTTTGATCAATGGTTGAGAATGCAACCAAATGTCATATCGACGATCGATATCTCCTTTGGGTCTCTAAAATTTGGAGATTTAAAGTCTCAACCCCTTCTTTCCTCTGTACTCCAATCTTCCGGAGCTAACAAACCACTAATGAGTGTCCCTCTCGGATTAACGATCGAGATCTCCTTCGGGTCTCCGAACTTCAGAGATTTCAATTCTCAACCCTTTCTTTCCTCCGGAGTGATCACCTGCTAAGAAATTCATAAGTGGAGGAGACCCCTTGCTGTCGATTAATACTTCCACTTACACTATCCTTCCACTATAGTATATCGACAATCGAGAATTCTCTCAAAGTGATCTTCAGATCGGATGTCTTGTGTCCACTTAGGGACTTCGAGACTTTGGGCAAGTGCTGGTGGTAAAACTCCCAAAGTACAACTCCCGTAGTGACGTAACTTGCTTACGTCACTGATGATGTTTCATGATCCGAGTAGTTTCCATGTGTCACTCATATTCATGATTTGCATGTACCTAAAATATTGATTTCAACTTGACACTTATCATTCTCTGCCTATGCCATGTGTCCTTGTTGACGTGGAATGATGACGTGGTATGTCATAGTTTCTTACTGACGCGGTATGTCGATGTAGGTCTCTTGATGTGACACGTATTCATCTCCTTGATCTAAAGGTCAAAATAGTATTCAAATGGTATCTCAGATCGACGGTTGAGAGTGACTTCAGAACTTCGTCCTTCAGGAATTTGGGACTTTTGACATTTCTTGGTGGTGAAACTCTCGAAGTAAATCTCCCGGAGTGATGTAACTCACTTATGTTACTTGTTGAGATTGCATGACCCAATTTCCTCTTGAGACTTGTCATCATCATATTATGCCATGTGTATTTGTTGACTTGGTCTGCTGACATGGTCTGCCACATGTCATTTGCTGATGTGGTCTTCCACATGTCCTTGAAGACGTGGTCTGCTAACATGGCATGACACGTGTTCTTTCTGATGTGGTCTACTGACCAACAAAGATGATCCAATGGTCATCGTATGTCCTCAAAATCCGATGGTCCTTATTCATTTCGAATTTTTGGCTCTCCGAGCTTCAGGTCTTTCAAATCTCAAACTGAAAAACTTGAAGGGAGATTTCTCCGGAGCTTAACCTCCTCGCATATTTATACCTGAACTAAATGTTGTTCGTCGATCATGATCCTATATCGATGGTTTGATCTTTCTACGATGAATCTCTTCTAGCTTATCTTTTCCTTCCATTTAGAATGAACAAACAACTGATGGAAATTCGCATAAATGAGATCTCAGATCTTTTACCTCGCTTATCCTATCCTTCGAATCGAAATGATCCGATGGATGATGGGAATTCAGGTTTGATCCGACAGCTGACGAGTATTTGGATAATTGAACTCTCATCCCTTTTACCTCACTTAACCTATCCTTCCACTTTAAAGTGATCTGACGGTTGTAAAGATTCTCAAAGAAGATCAACGATCAAGGATGGTTGTGGAACCACAACTTGCGAGTGATTTAACTCGTCACCAAAATCTGTAATTTGAATTTGTGCATTGTTTTTGAGTCAACCATAATCGTCGATCTTTGAATCTATACGATTGGACGGTCCTAAATAATTGTGGGATTGGAACTAGTGTGATATTTAATTTTCCTTTCAATCTCCGCAATCTATCCCTGTCGTTGATATGGAGATTGTGCATCTAACAGTCAGAACTCAATCTGACTTAATCTGATCGCTTGTTGTATCAACCACAGTCATCGATATCTGAGTCTATGAGATCTGACGATCTAGACCAATTGCAGGATTGGAACTAGCGAGTCATTTAATTCTCCTTCTAATCTCCGTAATCTATCCCTGTTGTTGATCTGGTGATTGCGCATCTGACGGTCATGACTTGATCTAACTTAAATTGATCATTTGTTGTATCAACCACAATCATTGATATTCGAGTCTATGAGATCTGATGATCTAGACCAATTGCGGGATTAGAACTAGTGAGTTATTTAATTCTTCTTTCCCTCCCCGCAATTCATCCATGCCGTTGATATGGCTTGCAGATATGATGGTCACGATCCTCCAACGATCCTCAAGCCCATGGTCACTCATATGACCGATGTTCATAATATGAGATGATCAACATGGTCAATTTCTTGATCGGATGGTTGTTGAGGCTTCTCACCCTGAACTTACGATTTTCCTTCCGAGATTTGATCTCTGCATATTGTTCGCTCCTCCTCCCGAGATTACTCTTCCTTCCGATCTTTTATCTCTGCATATCATTCTCTCCTCCTCCTAATCTTGTGCTTTTGATCTCTGCATATTGTTTGGCATCTTATTCTAACTAATATACTGTTGAAATCAATGACAATCTCATCTATGGTAAATCACAATGATAATTCATCATAACAACACATCATCACATCGATTGTTGACATCAATGACAATATGTCCAACAATATCCCCCCTTTGTCATTGAGGGTGACCCACCAACTTCATACACAAAACTCCCCCTGTGACGATTCTTTCCTTTTATGAAGTTTTGTCTCCCCCTTTGACATCAATGGAAAAGGATTTTTCCTCCTGTGGTAAAGCTCTATATGTTACTGACTAGTTTATGAACTTGGGTAGCTCGCCCTCAAATCATGTTCTTCTTGCCATAACTGAATGGCTCCCCCTGTCAATATGATCTCTCTCTACTTCTGACTACTCTCCCCCTTTGTTTCTAAAAAGGTAGCTCTTCCTAACAAGGTTTCTTCCCCTGTTAATTTACTAACTTTTTATCTTAGTTGATTGGGATTTTTGTGTTTCAAATGAGTAGTCTTCTTGATACCAATTTTTGTAGTGATAAAGTCTTTTCAAAAATTAATCTAATCACTTTCTTATTTACTAAACAAAATACTTCCCCTGAGTTTTTACTGACTATTCTCCCCCTTTGTTTCTAAAAGGGTATCTTTTTCTGATAGGCTCTCTCCTCTTGTTATCTCTACAGGATGTCATGTACGTCATTTTGTACATCATAATGTTGTTTTTGCGGATGTCGCTGTCCTACTGGATCACTGCACAATTGTAGCTCATATTTTTCAAGCAACCCTTGGATCTGCCCATTGATTCTCATCGATTTCTAACCAAATGTATCCATCTTTATCCAAGATGCTTCTTTACTGTACATTTCTCTAAAGTTGTCTGAGAAATTTTATAATATGCTTGGAACACGACTACAATTATTTTTGCAACAATCAACCTCACTCATGTTCACTTTTTCATTCTTTTCTATCCACATCCGTGGGTGTCCTGGTTTCTTGAACTTTGTTCTCTGATCTTCTGTTACTGCAACTTCATTTTTCTTCCATGTTTCATTTACTCTTTTTGTCGTATTGTATGAAGCATTTCTCATTCATTGTTTTCTTGAGTTCCAATAGTTATGGGCTTTGTGGCCATATCCCACACAATTGTAGCATCTCATAGTGTAACAATGTGCAAGAATATGTCCAACATGATTGCAGTTCCAACATCTTATACTTTTGTTGAATCTACCAACTTGTTTTCTTCCATGATGCCTACAATCCAAGGCTTTATGACCATATTCATTACAAGAAAAACAATAACCGTTAAAAACACTCTCATACGTTCTTTGATTCAACAGTGAAGGTGTCTCTCTTCTAAAATTGATTTGAGGTGTATGAGTAGCTTCTAGATGTCTTCCTTGATATGATCTTCTAAATTTTGTAGTGTTGTTTTTATTTCTTGAACATGAAGATCCTAATTCATACCTGCGTTCAATTTTTGCAAATGAAGGAGTTGTGTTAGACCTGTCTTCATCCTTTACAAATGAAGGAGTTGTGTCAAACCTGTCTTCATCCTTTACAAATGAAGGACCTGTGTTAGACCTGTTTTCACCTTTTACAAATGAAGGACATGCATTAGGTTTCTTAGGAGTATTGATTTCTTCCTTGTTGTATCCAAGACCAGATTTGTCATTTGGTGATCTCTGACTATCCAACATCTCATCCAAGGTCATGGAGTTGTTCAAGAACTTGATTTAGGTGTTTGACTTCTCAACCTTCTTTCTAAGATTCACAACTTCTTCTTCCAGTGTATGACAGGATTCTTCCTTTTTGTTCAGCTGGTTCCTCACTACCTCCTCCCTTCTTTTGGCTTCTTCAAGTTGGATTTTAAGATTGACATAGCTTTCCCTTAGTTATTTTAGATCTGCAAGGCTTTTTCTTGGTTCATCATCTTCCTTTTTTTCTTCTTTTTCTTGACTGATTTCATTTTCCAGTCTCTCGATATCCTCTTCCTTTTCTTTTGTTAGATCAATAACTTATGTTTTCAATCTTTTGGTCTCTTCTTCTTTGTTTTCTAACTGACTCTTTTGCTCACATATGATTGCTTCATTGTCTTTGACATTTTCTTTTATTTCGATGATATGCTTTTGATTACTAAGCTCATCATCTACCTTCTCCTTTTCTTTTACTTGACTAGTTTCTTTCTTCAACTTCTCGATCTCCTCTTCTTTTTCTTCTAACTGATTATCCTGCTAATATATTATATTTTCATTGTCCTTGAGAATTTCCTTTATTTCCAAGATATGCTTTTGAATATTTTCAAGAATTTTTTTAGTGTAGTCATGAAGAT
>JASDQU010106262.1:15651-29766 GCA_032191745.1 Picea mariana
CACTCTTACCCACATGAGTTGTCCCATTCATAACACCCTTTTTCACTTTGACACTCATGTTGTTCTTCAACCCTTTAGGGATGGGAGTCCAGATAGTCTTACATCATGTCGCCAATCAGCCACATACTCCTTCTCCTCATATTGCTAGCTTTCCCAATGGACTCCTAGGTTCTATTTTGACTGCACCTCCGTAGTATCATGAACCCTCCATTTCATCCACAATCAGCTTGCCTCTTTGCAAATTTCCCTCCATTTCATCTATCTCATATAGAAACCCACCCATGGGGCCCCCACCTTCCACCAATTCTCCAAATTAATGGCTCCCTCACCGGCCTGACCATATTCCACTAGGGCACTCATTTCTGTATTTGTACACTCATCCCAAATTATTCTTTATTTATTGTACAAAAGCCTTAATTTCCAGCATTTCCATACCTTTTTTTTGTCACCTTTGGCGACCTTCTTCCCTTTTTGGCAAACGCAACCCATGTTTCCCTTGGTTGGGGCACTCCTTATCATTTACCCTTGTTGACATCATCCATATACTCTAAGTATCCCACAGGTCACTTACCTCTGCCCTCTGAGTTTGTTCACTTTGTCCTACCTCTGGCACAACTTATCCCACGTCTTGTTGTCCCCCTGACACTCGACCTAGTTGAACGGTTGCAACCACTTATACCTCACACATACCCTCAACCAAGGGCAGTCTTGACTCTCCATACATCTTGATTTCATCCATGTACCTCCTCAATCCCTAACCTCACCTCATAGATTTCACGAAGATCTTTTCTTCTTGGAGTTGCGTCACCCTTTTTGTCGACATCAGCCTAGTTTCCAGAAGGGCGACAGTATCTTGACTCTCATTACCTTTCCAATGAGAGGTCTCAGATGGCACAGGGAGAACCCCAATTGCTCCCTGCTGTTGTTGACCCCCATAACATTCGACTTCAACACTTTATCATGTTACAGTGGGTCTTACTTTGCGACTATTGAAATTATCTCTTATATTTGCCAAAGACCTTTGAACTTGGCTAGGATATCAATGCTTATAGAATCTGTGATATTTCTTACAGATGTCACTGCCTATTTTCCAGAGGATGTTCCTCCATAGAATTATCTTTTGCCTTTATCATGACCACCCCTTAGGGCACTATAGTTGTCTACATCAACACACCATTCCTTTTCGAGTTACATAACACGAGCATGGGGCATGCCCACCTCGTTTGTACACAGTTTATTTTTTACACACCTTATGGAAGGTTGGGTTCTACAGGTTCCCTTCTCCCTCCAATGGGTAACTCTTGACAATCCCACTATCACTCTCTCTTACAATGGCACTCTCAGTAGAAGAAACATTGATGGATTTCGGCTATACGTATGCTCCTAACCTCATCCATCAAGGGGCATCTGTTATCACTGAAATTTTGTCCGGAAATGGTTACAAGAATTCAGCATCGCCAAACAGTTATGAGGTCACCCATGGACCAAAATTACCACAAAAACATTTCCAAAGGGTAAAAAACTATGCAACCAATAATAA
Organism: Picea mariana; assembly: GCA_032191745.1. NCBI lineage: Eukaryota > Viridiplantae > Streptophyta > Pinopsida > Pinales > Pinaceae > Picea > Picea mariana. The sequence goes on from JASDQU010106262.1 coordinate 17,192, forward strand.
AACTAAAGTGCATTATGACTACACAAGTCACGTGCACACATGCGCAAAATAGAAACACAGGAAAAGCGCACATGCACCCGATGTGCGACTATGGTTGCAAAACACCGTGCATATGTGAGAACGACGCATTTATGAGAGTGGTTAGCCTCCCACCCACTTTTGGTTCAGCTTCCAAGTTGATTTGACACTCAAATATGGACTGAATCTGACTGGATGGTTGGTCAAAGACCTAAAAATGCCCTAATTAGCCTCTTTTCACACTACAAGCTGGTTGCACAATACCTCAAAGAGATGTTATAAAAAGGCCATGGGTGCACTTCATTTTTCAAATAATTTCATTAGCAAAGTTATGCTGCCACTATTCTCTTGAGGAATCCTCTATTCTCATCAGAGTATACTAGCATCATTGCATTGGGCAATCCATCTCACCCCTTGAGTGGATTAACAAGGAATTCTTTCACCATTTTCATTTCAAAGTTGTAAGAAGAGCTTATTTGTGGGGGTCCAAGAGCCCTCCCTTGGAGGAAGAAGGGACTCATTGTCCTCTTTCTTCTTAGTGTTTTCTTTCACTTATATCAACCTTACCATTGGTGACATGGGTCTTATTGTTTCTTTTGTCCTTATGTCCCTATGTTCATTAGTTTAGTTGTTATTTTATTTCTTAGTTTAATTCTTAGTTGTTCTTTTATATTTCTTTCTCTAACCCTTTTCCTTACAGTTGTCCTTCTTAGCAAACCCAACAAAGCTTGCAAGCACCTCTATTTTTCTCACTAAGGTGACGAAAGAAGTGCAACACCCACGGTCACTCATATGACTAACATCCGTAATATTAGACGATCAACATGGTCAATTTCTTGATCAAATGGTTGCTGAGGATTATCACTCTGATCGGACAGCTTCTGAGGCTTCTCACTCTAAGCTTACGCTTTTCCTTTCGAGCCTTGATCTCTACATTTGCTAATCCTCCTGAGATTTTATCATAGGAACATTGTTGATCCTATCGTGATCAACAATAATCACGAATTGCTTCATACTATTCTCTTCTTCTGCTAATTGATATACTATGTAATGTGCTCTTCCTTCTGAGCTTTGATCTTCATCCGCTTCTGTACTACATTTTCACTTATGAGCTTTGATCTTCATATTGTTCGATTCTTCTTCTAACTGATATACTGTGCAATGTGCTCTTCCTTCTAAGCTTTGATCTTCATTCTCTTATGTACTATGTTTTCCCTTCTGATCTTTGATCTTCATACTGTTCTCTTCTTTTGCTAGCTGATATACTGTTGACATCAATGACAATCTCATCTATGGTAAATCACAATGACAATTCATCATAACAAAAAATCATCACATCGACTGTTGACATCAATGACAATATGTCCAACAATCTCCCCTTTGTCATTGGGGGAAACCCACTAACTTCATATACAAAAATCCCCATGTGATGATGTTTTCTTCGTATGAAGTTTTCTCTCTCCCTTTGACATCAATGGAAAAGGGTTTCTCCTCCTGTGGTAAATCTCTGTATGTTACTGACCAAAATATGAACTTGGGTAACTCTTCCTACAATCATCATTTTCTTGTCATAATTGAATGAATCCCCCTGTCAATATTCTCTCTCTCTGTTTCTGACTACTCTCCTCCTTTGTTTCTGAAAAGGTAGCTCTTCCTGATAAGGTTTCTTCCCCTATTAATTTACTAACTTCTTATCTCAGTTGATTGGGATTTTTGTGATTCAAATGGGTAGTCTTCTTGATACCAATTTTTTGTAGTGATCAAGCCTTTTCAATACTTAATCTAATTAATTTTTTATCTACTAACCAAAATACTTCCCCTGAGTTTTTACTGACTGTTCTCCCCCTTGGTTTCTAAAAGGGTATATTTTTCTGACAGGATCTCTCCTCTTGTTATCTCTACAGGATGCCATGTACATCATTTTGTACATCATAATGTTGTTTTTGTGGGTGTTGTTTTCCTACTGGAACACTGCGCAATTATAGCTCACATTATTCAAACAACTCTTGTATCTTCCCATTGAGTCTCATCGATCTCTATCCAGATGTATCCATCTTTATACAAGATGATTCTTTATTGTACATTGCTCTAAAGTTGTCTGAGAAAATTTATACTATGTTTGTCACATGATTGCAATTCTTTTTGTAGTAATTAACTTCACTCATGTTCACTTGTTCAGTATTTTCTATCCACATCTATGAGTGTCCTAGTTTCTTGAACTTTGTTCTCTAATCTTTTGTTACTGCAACTTCATTTTTCTTCCATGCTCCATTTACTCCTTATGTCGTATTGTATGAATCATTTCTCATTGACTGTTTTCTTGAGTTCCAATAGTTATAGGATTTGTGTCCATATCCACCACAACTATAGCATCTCATAGTGTAACAGTGTGCAACAATATGTCCAACATGATTGTAGTTCCGACATCTTATACTGTTGTTGAACCTACCAACTTTTTTTGTTCCATGATGCCTATAATTCAAAGATTTATGACCATATTCATTACAAGAAAAACAATAACCATTAAAAACACTCTCATACCTTCTTTGATTCATCCATGAAGGTGTCTCTCTTCTAAACTTTCTTTGAGGTGTATGATTAGCTTCTGGATGTTTTCCTTGATCTGAACTTCTAAATTTTGTAGTGTTGCTTTTATTTCTTGAACATGAAGAACCTTAGTCATACCTTCTTTCACTTTTTACAAATGACAGAGCTATGTCAAACCCATCTTCATCCTTTACAAATGAAGGACCTGTGTCAGACCTATTTTCACCTTTTACAAATGAAGGACACGCATCAAGTTTCTTAGGAGTACTGGTTTCTTCCTTGTTGTATCCAAGACCGAATTTGTCATTTGGTGATATCTGATTATCCAAGATCTCATCTAGGGTCATGGAGTTGTTCAAGAACTGTATTTGAGTGTTTGACTTCTCATCCTTCTTTCTAATATTCACAACTTCTGCTTCCAACTCATGATAGGATTCTTCCTTTTTGTTCAACTGGTTCTTCACTACCTCCTCTCTCCTTTTGGATTATTCAAGTTGGATTTTAATGTTGACATAGCTTTCCCTTAGTTCTTTTATTTCTGCAAGGTTTTTGCTTGGTTCATCATCTTCCTTTTTTTTCTTTTTCTTTTTCTTGAATGATTTCATTTTTCAGTCTCTCGATCTCCTCTTTCTTTTATTTTGTTAGATCAATAACTTTTGTTTTCAATCTTTTGATCTATTCTTCTTTGTTTTATAACTGAATCTTTTTCTCATATATGATTTCTTCATTGTCTTTGATCTTTTCTTTTAATTCCAGGATATGACTTTGATTGCTAAGCTCATCATCTTCCTTCTTCTTTTCTTTTACTTGACTAATTTATTTTTTCAGCTTCTCGATCTCCTCTTCTTTTTCTTCTAACTAATTATCCTACTCATATATTATCTTCTCACTATTCTTGAGAATTTCCTTTATTTCCAATATATGATTTTGACTTTTTTCAAGAAATTCTTTAGTGTAGTCATGAAGATAGCTATAGTCTGAATCATTATGGTAATAGCAGTATTCATAGAAACTCCAATCAACCTTTTGTTTGGCCTTTGATAGTTCTTCTTCTACTTCTTCCATGAGATAAATGCTAACAAAATGTTCTTTTATTGTATCTGAGTCTTCTTCTTTACTTGCAGGGGAGGATTCAATATTAACATTATTGCAATCAAAATAATTATGGAGAGTCTTTACCTTTATTGATGGCTGAGTCTTCCTCTTCATCCTTGATATGAATGTCTTCTGTGTTTTGTATTTTGGTTTGATACGTATCTTCTATCTTCATCCATAATTCATTGGCGGATGTGAAAAGTCCTACGATTTCCTTGACTGTATCTGATAATCCATTGAGAAAAATATTCAATGCCACTTCATTGTTATTCCTTGCTTTTTTTTGGACTGTAATCTTGGATAGATTATTTGAGGTAGTTAAGTCCCAGGGATTGCTTACTACTGAATTCCAAATTTCAGATCCTTTTAACTTCAAATACTTTTTCATATTTTCTCTCCATGAAGAATAATTTGTTCCATCAAATAAGGGAGCTTCAATTGTGGAGAGAGCCATTTGTCCACCTATTTCTTGAGGATCTACCTTCCAGTGGTTAAACTGTGTTGAAGGAACCCACTCTGATACCAATTGTTGAAAAGAGGTGGGGGGGGGGTTAATTAATGTGTGGAATTTTCTAACTTTTCTTCTTGCAAGTTAGCAGTTAAAACATAATTGTATAGATTAAGAACAATCAAATCACAATCACAATGGACACAAGAAATACCAGATGTTTGTGTAAGATTTTGTATAATTGATATGTATATATATGTGAATATAGTAATATAAATTTTCCCAACACCAACTATTATGTATCAGCACCAACATAAGTAGGGAGAACCAACTCCTTGGAGAGAACCGAATCTCAAGCAAGACCCAACTTGCCACAAGACCCATCTTGCTGATAGAACACATTCTATCCAACTAGAGTTTATACAGTAATTCAAATCTAGTAGCAGTGATCCATTATTGAATCAACTCTATTTCATGATCATAGGTATACCATAAACACTTATCACCGAACTTCATTTTCTCTCTGAAATTCGTGCCATCTTCTCTTTATATTTCCTCTGATATTCACACCTTCTTCACTTCTTCTTCCCTCTGATATTAGCATGGACCTCAGGTCCCCATCTTCTTCATTTTTCTCTACAGGCCACTCTTTCCCAGCCAACCTATCTTTTCCACAACCACGTATACTTCTTCACCAAGCCCACTATCCAGTGAACCAATCATGGTTGTATTTATAGTTTCTTATGCTCAAAACTTGTTTAAGTTATTGGGCCGACTTGTGAAACAAGTTATAACTAACTTGTTCATTTACAACAACTTTGGGGATCACCAAAGATCATCGTTTCGGGTCTTCAACTTTAAACCTAACATCCTCTTTTCTTTCATAAATCGATCACAGGATGGATCGATTTCCTTCATCTCTGTGATAAGAAAAATAGGCGCTTCCTTCAAACCATGTTCATATGATCATAGGCATAGAACCACAGGATTATCAATTTAAGTGACGCATTCCATTCTGCCTTTTAAATCTCTTTACCATATGAACAATGGCATTAATAAAACGTTAGGTGAGACGAGTGCTTGAGTGCTTATCAATTCAATGGTCACGATTCAATCTCCCGATGAGATGGACGATTGTCATAACTTCGGGACTTCACCCTTCAGGTCCTCGGGACTTCCAACCTTTCAAATCTCCTGAATATGATTTCGCCAAACAAATCAGATGGTTCACATTTATATCACATAACCAGATCAATGGTCATATATGATCCTTACATCTATTCTTTCATTGCTTAATTCGATGACCATGACTTAATCAAGCAATGAGATGGATGGCCACCATTTACTTCGGGACTTCGGCTATTATTCTTACGCTATCCTTCCACTATATTTTGATGAACGGTTGAGAGTATACCTAACATCAGATCGACGGTCAAGATCTCTTTCAGGTCTCCGGACTTTGGAGATTTCAAATCTCAACCCGTTCTTTCCTCTGTATGTCAATCTTCTAGAGCTGTGAATTCACTGATGCATGTCCCTTTTGGATCAACGATCAAGATCTCCTTCAGGTCTCCGGACTTCGGAGATTTCAAATCTCAAATCCTTATTTCCTCTAGAGTGATCACCTGTTGAGTAAGTCATAAGTGGTGGAGACCGCTTGTTGTCGGTTAATACCTCCACTTACACTATCCTTCCACTATAGTAGATCAATGGTCGAGAATGCTCTTCAAGTGATCTTCAGATCGGATGTCTCGTGTCCACTTCGGGACTTCAACATTCAGGACTTCGAGACTTTGGGCAAGTGTTGGTGGTAAAACTCTCGTAGTGATGTAACTTGCTTATGTCACTTGATGACATGTCACGAGCTAAGTAGTTTCTACGTGTCACTCATATTCATGATTTGCACGTATCTGAAATGCCAATTCAACTTCACACTTGTCATTCTCTGATTGTGCCACATGTCCTTGCTGGCGTGGTGTGTCGACGTAGATCTCTTGATGTGACACATGTTATTCTCCTGGATATAACAGTTGTCCTAACTTCCAAAATGTATCTCAGATCGACGACTGAGATTGATTTCGGACCTTCGTCCTTGGGACTTCAGGACTTTTGACATTTCTTGGTGGTAAAACTCCTAAAGCAATTCTCCCAGAGTGACGTAACTTGCTTACGTCACTTGTTTTCATGGCACGTTCCTCTTGACGCTTGTCATCATTTGATTATTCCATATGTATTTTTTGACATGGTCCGCTGACATGGTCTGCCACATGTCTTTTGCTGTCATGGTCTGTTGACGTGGTCTTCCACATGTCCTTGTAGATGTGGTCTGTTGATATGGTCTACCACATGTCCCTGTAGATGTGGTCTGTTGTGTGTCCTTGCTGACGTGGTCTGTTGACAAACAAACTTGATCCAATGGTCATCATATGTCCTCCAAATCCGATGGTCCTTATTCATTTTAGATTTTCGGGCTTCGGGTATTTCGAATCTCAAACTGAATTCTTAAAGTGAGATTTCTCTAGAGCATAACCTCCTTGCAAATTTACACCTGAACTAAACGTTGTTCGTCGATCATGTTCTTAGATCAATGGATCGATCTATCTATGGTTCTTCTCTTCTAGCTTATTATATCCTTCCACTTAGAATGATCCAACGACTGACAAAAATTCGCATAAATGAGATCTTAGATCTTTTACCTCGCTTATCTTATCCTTCCACTCGAAATGATCCGACGACTAACGAGAATTCGGGTTTGATCCGATGATTGACGGGTATTTGGATATTCAAATTCTCAACCCTTTCAGCTTATCGTGTCCTTCCACTAAAATGCGATCCAACGGTCGTGAAGACACTCGAAGAAGATCCACGATCAAGGATGATTGCAGAACCACAACTTGGGAGTGGTTTAACTCGTCACCAAAACTCCACAATTTTAAGTTGTGCGTTGTTGATGAGTCAACCACAATCGTCGATCTTTGAGGCTATAACATCTAATTCTCTTGAGTAATTCTAGTATTGGAAATAGCACGATCTTTAATTATCCTTTAGATCGCCACAATCTATCCCTTTCGTTGATCTGGCAATTGCGCATCTGATGGTCACGACTTAATCTAACTTAAACGAATCATTTTTTGGATCAACCACAGTCGTCGATATTCAAGTCTATGAGATCTGATGATCTAGACCAATTGCGGGATTGGAACTAGCGAGTCATTTAATTCTCCTTCCAATCTCTGCAATCTATCCATGACATTGATCTGGCTTGCAGATCGATGGTCACGATCCTCCAACGGTCCTCAAGCCCACGATTACTCATATGACTGATGTTTGTAATATTAGACGATCAACACGGTCAATTTCTTGATTGAATGGCTGCTGAGGCTTCTCACTCTGATCGGACCGCTGCTGAGGCTTCTCACTATGATCTTACACTTTTCCTTTCGAGCTTTGATCTCTGCATTTGCTAACCCTCCTGAGATTTTATCATATGAACATTGTTGATCCTGTCATGATCAACAATAATCACAAATTGTGTCATATTGTTCTCTTCTTCTACTAACTGATATACTATGCAATGTGCTCTTCCTTCTAAGCTTTGATCTTCATTCGTCTTTGTACTGTGTTTTCCCTTCTAAGATTTGATCTTCATACTATTCACTTCTTCTTCTAACTGATATAATGTGCAATGCTCTCTTCCTTTTGAGCTTTGATCTTCATTCGCTTCTGTATTGTGTTTTCCCTTCTGAGCTTTGATATTCATACTGTTTTCTTCTTCTGCTAACTGATATACTGTTGACATCAATGACAATCTCATCTATGGTAAATCACAATGATAATTCATCATAACAACAAATCATCACATCGACTGTTGACATCAATGTGATGATTTTATAACGTGCATGGAATTCGATAGGAGAATAATAACGCGCATGAAGGAATGTCTCTGCATGGATGGTGTCTTCAATCATTTGGGAAACCAGAAATTTCGGAAGGATTTCGCTACAAGAAATTTTCTTCCATATTTCCTTCCAGTCCGACCCCAAGACATAAGAAAGCACCTTCACACTAGTGCCAATCCCACGCTCCAAGGGGGATGATTAGAGCACCGAAAAAATCGTGCGCCCAGTGCCAATCCCACGCTCCAGGGTAGCCCAACCTCTAAACTGGAAGGAACAACGAAGCTTCTGCGAATTCCCAGGGCTGATATTTTTTAGGAAGGAAAACGCAGACAAGGTAATGAGAATGGCGCCTGGTGCTACTGTAACAAAATGGTAAAAACCAGCATGAGTTTTCAACTCGCGAACATTACGGGTTTCTTTCACACTGAAGTAAAATAAATTTGTTAAAATGGATCGTTATCAACCTCTCGGTCTCATCAATACATTGATAGCTAATGCACATATCAATTCTAAAAGTTTCATTATCAAACAGGTATATGGTAAATATGGAAACCTAATTTCTCAAAATAAAATAATTAAAAAAAAATGCATGAAAATAACAAATTATTTGCTTAAAGAAAAAAAACCCAAAAACAAGAGGCAAGCAGATATACTGGAAACTATTGGTACTTGATTGGACGTTGATAGAATCTAGACCCAGAATGACGTGACTTGGCCCTTAATTATTGGACAACTATACGAAATCCCCGTGAGTTCTCAACTTCAAACATTGCAACAAGCATTCTAACACTCTAAAACTCTGTTACAATTAAAATGTACTAACACTCAAATCCAAAGTAGAAATACCATGACCGGTGAAGATGGATTGGTGATGCTCTCGTCAACAGGTGTTTCTTCCTCCTTTTTCTCATTTTCTAATCTATGTGACTTCACCGGTACCTCTCAGCCAATGCTAGGGGTACTCTTCTTCCCCCTTATCCCCCGAGCCACAAAGGGGCCATGCACACACAAACCATAAATCCTCTAGCTCTAAGCTTTCATCGCAAGGTAGAGCCACAACTCTCTCTCAAGCTGGGTATCTCAACTCTCACAAGTAAATCGAGTCAAACATTCTGCAACATAATTTTACCCATAACCAGTGTGATCCCTTTCCCCTCTTTACCATTTTATTTATACGAATTCTCTCATTGACACATCCTCCCTTGCACAATTAATTTTCTTTAAATTAAATAAATTAGAATTATTTCTCCCTTCCACTTGTTACCCTTTCCCCAAGTTGCACAAGTAATTCCACATTATAATTTAATTAAAAGTCAAAATCTCTCACCCTTTCTAAAAACGCTCCTTAATTCACTCTCTTTATTCCCCATATTCTCATTTAATGACTGATGTCTTACTAAATCTGAGTTGAGTTAAAATAAGAATCTTCTTCTAGTTAGACTAGTGTTAACCAGACTCTAGATACCTTTCCCATTGTTATCCTTCTCAACCAAACTGAATTCCCATTGTTATCCTAAATATTCTCCGCTTTACTATAGAAACAACTTTTGTTGTGTATCTATGCACAACATATTTTGTTTGCAAGCTCATCAATGCCCCATCACTAAGTTAAGAGTGGTTAGTTTCTCATGATTCATCACTAAGTTAGTGGAGTGATGTTAGTTCTATGCATTAATGACTCACCACTAAGGTAGAGGAGAGTTGTTAGTATGAGACTCGTATTAGAGAGGGACCCCCCTCCTCACTTGTAATTCATTCACTCTACTATCAGACTGTTTCTTAATTTGCATACCAAGTACATGGAGATGTCTTCATCCGTATTTTAGGATTTATAGGTGCATTACAACCCTTGGGTCAATCAATGTACTTAGTGGTCAATCAATGGAATTAGTGGATATGTAATATGTAGATTTCAAGTAGATCCTTATTTCTTCTACCTGTCTACATGCACTTGGGAGCATGTCTACAAAATATAATGGTTTCTAGTCTTGTGGGTTAATAGAGGCAGTTTATCCCTCATTAAGTTATATGTGGCTATTTTGTGGTTCTTTAATATTACTTGTGACAAAGTGAGTCATGGGAGGTATGTTTGTAAGTTCAATAGGAAAATAAGAAATTGTGGTTAGGTTAGTTGGACATCCTTATAATAAGAATCATGTTCTAACTTATACTTCAAACATGCCATATAATGTGATATCTACTAACAAAATAATAATAATATATTTGGTAAGAGTTGTTCCTTCTCACAAGCAAGATGTCCAAGTCCTCAATTTGGTGAGCCAAGTAATTGAAAATTTTACTCATGTCCTATATATGGGAAATTGATAGTGTTAATACTATATTTGTATTGTCCACCACTTGTGTGGGTTACTTGCATTATTGGATTCACTCTTTATATGAGCATTTCCTCAACTTTAATAATCATATCTAGTACAAATGACCATTCTCTAGGGTCCATTTTGTTCCATATGAAAAGGTGATGACATTTTTCTCTGTAATGCATCTACAACAAGCATAGTTTTAATGAAAAATTTTCTTTGCATCTCTGGAATTAGGGGTGTTACCCCTAATTATTGGCCATATTATTTTTATGTTCTACTAACAGCACATGATTGGTAGTATCTACCATCTCCATAGAATACCAAAGATCATGGTCTTCAAATAGTATCTATGCTTAACACTTCCATGGGATGAAGTTAGAGGGAAATTTAAAAACTAGTAATAAGAGAGGTACAATGAATATAAATGCATGGAAAAAAAAATCATAGTGTGAAATCTAACCATAGTGCATATTTATTGCATGGATAAGCGAGTCGAATTAAGGTGCACCCACCTAGAGATTCATACCCTTCACTAAGTTGGGAATCCGCTTCATGCATGAGTGCCCTTACTAATATTGGTACTTGCACCCTCTAATTGTGCATCCAAAACTAAAGATATAAAAAAATTATTTAGAACTTTGAATATAGAAAAAAAAGTTCAAAAATTGGAACTAGGATGAGGGTGGACTACTCACTAACAACATGTGCACATGTGATTGAAGGTAGAACTAAATAGGTACATGTTAGATATTTCTTCGTCGAGTAAGGAAATATTAGGACAAATAGAGGGAAATGCAACCGCATCTAGTAGATATGATACACAAACACGAACCAGGGGTGAAAAAGTCAGAAGAAAATTCCATAGATGCATGAAATTTTTTCTTGCCGAGGGAGGATCATGCTCTTATGATGATGAGAGAATATGATACATAGAGGTGCCACTCATGTATACGCATATGGTGAAAAAATGGGTACCTAAGGAACTGCTTCCGTTAGACACCGACTTCAGTGTCAACAATAAGACATATCGCATTGCACCATCTTCCGTGCATGGCCTCGGGATATTTTTCATGGATGGAATAACTGTAAAATAAAATACAGTAATTGAATTGATGGACTATGTCGGACCGTGTTACAATTATAACGATTGAATGTGGCTAGTCTGGTACATGTGAAGTATGCATAGATATGCACTCACCACAAATTATATATAGCTAATAAACAATAATAAAAACAAAGGAGAGACTATATATATTGATAGAAGGCCTAAAGCTTCTAGCAATATTGCAGGGTTTATAAACATCACACGAACCTGRACAACAAATGAGTAACCAAATTGCATAAATGAAGGATGCGAAGAGAATCTGGTAGTCATGTGCGCAATAAAAAAGATAGCTCATGCAGAAGAGTTATTAGTGGATTACCATTTGAATTGAATATAAACATTGACTAATAGTGTGCGGGTACTTATGAAACACCTCTTTAAGTAACCTCTACTTATTGCGTTATATTTTTTTTTATCTTTAACATTGTTTTAAATATTTCACAGTCCCAATTTTATAATAATGTGGGAGGTTGATCGTTAAGGTTGATTTTATTTGGGTTGTAATCAGTTTTTTTGTTATCGTTAACAATTTTTTAAATATTTGGGGGTTATAATTATATTATAATGTGGTGGGATGATCATGGAAAAGGGCCAACCCCAGAACATGTAAATGAATCTTATCAAATTTGACTTTCATTTTACGTGAATTTTATTATTTGTTTATATAATTTTACTGAAATAACATTGATTTTGTTGAAATTATATGTAGTCAGTAGGCCATGTTGATCATGATTATGCCGATGAGGAGGGGTTGTATTCATCCCCTGATCTGATGGTATTAATAAAACAAAAAATCATTAAAGTGAACAAGCAACTTGCTAGCTTATTAGACCGTCTAGATCAAACTCCTGGCGTCCTAGAAAGGATCAATCTCCTTATGTCACAACTTAACACATATAAGGTAATAATCATAGTTTAAAGTTTTTTTTTTTTCTAATGTACTCATATGTTCAATTATGAAACTCTATTTTTTAACTTTTACATTATCTCACGAAAAAACATTTTCTTTTTTATAAAGATATTTTTGGAGTCTGTTCAGCCCGGTGTTGGTAGTAGTGGCGTTGCAGATATTCCACAGAGTCTTGACATAGGCTATCATATAGCTTCTAGAGTAATATTTACTTCTTCATATTCCACACCTA
>JASDQU010106262.1:29786-58075 GCA_032191745.1 Picea mariana
TTTTTTAACTTTTACATTATCTCACGAAAAAACATTTTCTTTTTTATAAAGATATTTTTGGAGTCTGTTCAGCCCGGTGTTGGTAGTAGTGGCGTTGCAGATATTCCACAGAGTCTTGACATAGGCTATCATATAGCTTCTAGAGTAATATTTACTTCTTCATATTCCACACCTAATTTAGATAGGAGCCATGACACACATCGCCATACACACACACATTAGTCAGACTCTAGAGATAGTGACAAAGATGAGGCTGATGATGTGGTTAACATGGTTGCATTTTCTGGAGATAGACGTGTGACAAGCACGGGGACCCTTCCATGCACATTTTTGGTCGACGATAACGGACTTCCAATAAAACAAATAAGACTCCTAGGTAGTTTTTCATATTTTAATTGTTTCATGTTGTCCATATCATACACAAATCATCTAGATTATTATTTTTAAATTAATGATCATATCTTTTTGTGTGTAGGAAACGACCATTTTTATAATCACTTGGAGAGAAAGGCCTTGTTGATTTTTGGGGCAACCTTACGCATGACGTGGAATTTCTAAAATTCCAACCTCAAAAAATAACTTATGGATTATCTTGAAGGCCTATTTGGAGTAGAAATGTTCAATAAAAAAATGTCACCTCTGTAGTGGGAGAATATTTAAAATATGTGCCAGATGTTTATAGACGAAGCTTAGCAGGAAAAAATAGGTATGAGTGTCCTCACTCAATTCCAGAGAGGGTGTATAAGGCGATCATTGATGATGCAAAAGAAAACATATTGAAAAAATCAAAAGAAAAAATAACTGGTACCCCAAGGTAAATTACAATATTTTGATTTCAATACCAGTTTTAATTTTCTTTAGATCTAAATAAAAGTGTTGTTATATATAACATACTTGAAAATTTTGATGATAGGTTTCTTGACACTTTGAAGGAAACCAAAGCAAGGATTTCCAAACATGGACAACACAATCTAGGCTAGGGCGGATACTTGAGGTTACAGTCACGAATCGTAAGTACCCAAAGATCTTAAGAATATTATTTGTATCACCTTACAAATTTCAGGCAATTGCAACCAAACACACTAAAAAAACTACTCTTATGAAATGCATGGTGACGAATTTAGAACTGAAACCACAAAGGAATACCTCCAACTTGGTTACAAGTATGAGTATAAAGGCATGGTTGATAGTAGGAAAAACATGGGGCAGACCCCAAGATCTAGTTTGCGGGATAAGGTAAATAAAAATCAGTCCACATTAACCTTTCATTACTTATAAAATACATGAATGTTTGATATCATCCATAACTTTAATGTCTTACATTGTTTTAATCATGGGAGCAACACTATCAATGAAACCATTAGTACTGGAAAATAGAGTGTTGATAGTACAATGTGGCCAGAATATCATGTTTCTCCCCAACAACCCCATCCCAGTGGGGTGCATCCCTAAGATGTTCCTGTGACTGAGGCTCACGATGGTAAAATGGATGTATATTAATCATATACTTAATAATTTCGTACTTATAAATTTTGTACATCTAAATTTTATTACTTATACATTTACGATTTTTCCCTTATAAATTTTGTCATTTCAATGGCAGAGAATGTCATAGTTGAGCCTCCTCGACCTGAAGATCAAGTGAAAAATGAAGCCATTCCAACGATGCTAACTAGTGGACCAGGTAAATAATTACATTGCAGAGTTTTTTTTGATGTTAATGAACTACTTTAGTGATATTTAAAACTTGGCTATATAAATTTAATATATATATTTTTTGTAGGTGATGGGCTGCAAGCGGGAAAATCCCGCTATAACTATACTAGGGTTTAGAATATAGACAAAGAAAATGACCTTCTAAAATCTAACCTAATTTCTACACTACCCCAAACATACCAAAATAAATGAATAGAAAACACTAGAAGAAAAGATCGATAACTGTACATTTTATCCAACATCTGGTGATGATCTCCTCAAGCTCTGTAGCTCCAAAGACTACAAGTCTCCTCCCAAAGATGACTGCATCCAATACTAGGAAAACAGGGCTACAAGCATGATATTTATATTCATGAATTAGAGTTAGATATCAAATGTTATGTATAAATCAAAGAAAAGACACAAAACATCATCATTTGGGACAAGGAAAAGAGATTCTTTTATTCATTAAACAAAGAGTGAAACTTACAATCCTTTCTGGCCACCATTCTGTGAACCTAGTCTGTGCTCCTCTTTAAATGTTATAAGTGCATCTTCAATAAGTCTCTTCTCACAATCTACTAATCACCTCAAGGAAAGGGAATGGATTGGATGAAAGAAAAGGGGCTGAAGAGGGAGTGTTGAGGTAGTAACTCACAAAAGCTGGAAAATGCTTGGGCAAGGAAGGGAAGTGAAATTGGGCAAAGTTTCACTATTCTTATGCTTGGTTATGAAATGAGACCCCAACACCTACTTTTATATGACAAAAGAATGGTTATTTGGTTGGGGTATGGGCTATAACATATGAATTGGTTGGGAAACCTCCAATAACCCATGAATTCCATTGAATTCTTTACAACTTTTTAATTTTTGCAACTATTGGAGGTATACATAGGTTGTGTATTGTGCATCAAGTGTATGAACATGAGTTGTAGTGGTGCAGGGTGTGTACATTCTCTAATTTTTTTTTTTTTTAAGTAGATCTCCTCAGCACTGATTTGGAAAATTATGCAAGTAAGAGGGCCAATGCCATGTATGCATGAGTAGGTAATTTTAGGGCTATAATAGATGCCCCCTAATGTATGAGGTTATAAGAGAAACTGATGGTCAAAATAAATTACAACATCTTCACCAATGCAAAAAATCGAGTGAGCCTAGGACCAAAGTTCGGGAGGTGCCATATGCAAAATAACAATTGTCTCTCCAAGGCGGGCTTACCCATGATTGGGATGAACTGAATCATGGATACTAATCAAATACACTACATATCCATGTAATATAACTATATAAAGTGTATTTGTGAGCAATACACATCAGATATGCATCTCAAAATTAGTCGAATATATACAATTACAATATGTATCTTCAAGAAGCTAGTGGTGCCTATGGCTAGATATGAGGTCTTCATAGCTTGAGAAACAACTTCAAGATATTCAAAACATAGGTAGGATTAAAATGGGAGATTTATAATTCACTACCCTGAAGTCTTCGACAATCTGTTGGGAAAAGACATGAGGATCTCGATGATCATGAAGAGAACTTCATTGAATTCGAATCTAAACTTGACTGGACTCTCGCGATGGCCGAATCATGAAATTCAAGATACAAACTGCATAAAGGTTGAATCAGGTTGGGTAAAACTTCCCTTGGAGAAAAGAGCAAAAGATAATAAGACTTAGGCAACACGGCATTGACATAAGTTTGTGATGTAGGAGGCAACACAAACTCTTCATATGTTTGGAAGAGTAACCAAACAGAGGAGGAAACAACTCTATGTAGTGAGAAAAAATTCCTAAGGTCATACTAGATCCCAATGCTTGAAGAAAAAATGAAAGGATGTGATTTTTCCAAGGGAGATTATCTTTGCTGCCGAAAAAAAGAGTATATTTCTCATCCCCTCTTTTTAGAATATTTGATTTTTTTTTGTCTTTTTCAATTTTTAAAGAGATTGAAAAAAATTAAAAGAATGCTACGTTACAAAGGAAGAACGAGATTCACGACAAGAAAACTGGTTCCAAGCACATGGAACACACTAATGCTCAATGAAATGAGACATGTGCAAGATAAGGAAACTCGGAAAAAAATCCTCCATGGGTCAAGGTATCAGGTCGCAAATGCAAGAAGTGTTGCAAGGCTTGCGTATAAGGAATGATTCAAAGGTTCAGTTGAGAGAAACATGGAGCCAACATTAGGCCAAAGACAAAAAGATGAGACCTGCAATGGGATTAATCATGACACATAAAGATCCATTCTATGTAAATTTTTACGAGCCAAGAGAAGGTAACATCAATAGTTTTTTCATGTTTAGAGACTTTGAAAAAATGTAAAAGAAGACTTTAGGGAGTACCTTTTTCGTAGTTAGTCCAATTGGCTTGAAAAAGGGTTAAACTTGCACCGAAAAGAGGTTTGTTCAAAACCATTTTAATGAGTGTGAAAAAGACAAGATCACTCGTCTATATTTTCAATTTTAAGGAATCTGAAAAGAGATTAACTATGGACTCACAACCTTTTTCTGAATTTAGTCTCCTTAGCCCAAAAAAGTATAAAAGTAACCGAGGAGAACTCTCTCAGAGATACAAATCTCCCGAGGCATACCTTTTTCTGCTATAATCTATTGGCTGGAAAATGGGTTAAACTCATGCCAGTAGATGTTATTCTGGACCAATTTAACGAGTGTGAAGGAACAAGGTCACTCGGTGACCTTTTCAACTTTAGGGAGTCTAAAAAGAGCTTAACTATGGACTCTGGGGGGGTTTGTTTTTCGTAAGTAATGTCCAAGGCCCAAAAAAGGTAATAAACCAAAATCAAGATAAAGTTCCTTTTTTGAATATTTAGTCCCTCAGGCCCGAAAAAGGGTTAAACTTATGCCTGAGAATACTCTTATAGTGAATCAAATTTCCTAGAGCATACCTTTATTCGTAAAATTATCCATCCAGGCCGAAAAAGGGGTAAAACACCATCGGACAGATGTGCCTTCATATTTGAGTTTGGTGAGCGTGAAGGGAAACAAGATCGCTCAGAAATATTTTTATTTTTAGATATTTTGAAAAGGGATTAAAGAAGACTCCAGGGGGATACTTTTCTCAAGTAATCCAGATGATATAGAAAATAATAAATACAGTCTGGTTGGATGTTTCTTTTGAATTTCAAGGTGAGCTTGATAGACAACAAAGCATGCTCATGAGGGAGTCACGTGGGGTAGAGTCTACACAAACACTACGAACATATAAAGGGGAAGCCTAAAATAACGCTGAATTAGAATGGTGATTATTAGATTCCAGCAAGTAAACAGTGACAATGCTTCCATTGTGAGGGAAATTCATCACCCGAAAGAGTGTAGACACTGCAACATTCATCGCATATACATAATCATGCCCGAGAAACATATTGAAATCTAACGAGCCTTGCGCCACTATAACATTGACAAGGACATTCTTCCCACCTAACGAGATAGGTAGCTGAGGAAGAATCCCCAAATATTCATTAGGACGTCTATCAAAATCCAACAACTCATGCGATGAAAACACAAGCTTGGGAGAACCCAAAGCTTGCCAAGCCAAGGAGGATAAAATACTTGCGGAGGCTCCTTCAACTACAATACATCGGTAAAATGTTTTTGAATTAACTTCAACCCTTATTTGAAAGGGTGAAGAAGAAGGAAGACGAGGCTCAACAAGGTCATTCAAATCAAAGGAAACCATCCTAGGACTTGGGGGGGGGTGTGCTTGAAGTTAGTGTAATGCTCCCTTGTTTTGAAAGTATTGAACTGGAAATGTTAAAAACATAGTCAGTAGACATATCACTTCCCAAGAGAAGGGTGGGATCAACTGAAGATTGCATCAGCATGACCACTTTAGTAGACTCGACACTTTTCAAGAGAAGAGTGGGATCATCCAAATATTTCATCGACACAACCACTTCCTCAACCACAAGTTGAATAGGTTGCGAGACCACATGATATGAAGGCACATAACCCCCCAAAAAAGGAGTGTTATCAGCTGAATATTGCATCAACACAACCACTTTCTCAACCACTGGATGAATAGAATGTGAGGAAACCTCATAAGACTCAGAATCAAAAGAGCTTGAAGACAGGGATGAAGACAGGGACCACAGTCTTTGTGCCTCTGGAATTTCATGGAATAGATGAGTAAGGTGATCTCCCTTGCAAAGATTACAAGGGAACTTAGGCTTACGTCTTATCCGTCTAGGTTTCTCAATAGAATCAATGCCCCCAACATGACTAGTAGTAGCTAGTTTCACATATCCAACATGACTTGCAAAGGTTGGTGATTTCTTCTTCCTATTATGCAGCCTCCACACATCCTCCACGCTGTGGGTATGAGACCACATGTGCTCGATGTGAAAGGACTAAAGAACATCAACTACTGAAGAGAACCCAATAAATCAAGACATGGAGAAGGATGCATTACTTAAGAACTAGAAAACACAAAAGAAGACAAAAAAGACATTGATTATGTGTAATAATTGTATAAGACAGTTAGTTGTACATTATATAGATGAACATGTAATGATGCATATAATGCATTGACAACATGGGTACTTTTTCATTTAATAATATATACAGGGCTATTTCTATGGCTTGTATATATCTGTGAATGTAATTTTATTATACACTTAATGATAATTTAACCTTCTCTTAGTCTTGGTATATATTTATTCAATACTCCTTGGTTCTATTGGTTCTATTGGCCTTGACATACAATTTCTGCATCAATTTTTGGCTCCATGGATATCATCCTAGCAATTTGAATGCTTTGGTAAACGTGAAATTTAAGAGATTGAATTTTTCAAGTTTGGATTTAAATTTTACATGCTTCTTTGTATGAGACTGCCTTGTTTGCAGGTTTCAAGAGTTCCAAACTTCTATCATCTTATTCATTTGAATATTTGCATAGTATCGATAAGGACACTGAAATAATGATACATTTTTTATGATTAATTTGTATCAGAGATTCTAATGGTGGGAATGGAAATGGCCTAAGAGTGCAACTTGTAGCCTAATGGGTCAAATAATCTCCCTATTAAAAATGACACCTTACTAATAATAACAACAATGGTTAAATTAATAGTGAATTTATTATGTCAACCCAAGGATCTAAGATCTTGGGAGATGATGTGCATTGTTTTTGTGGGATTTATATTTATATTTTCTTCTTTAGATTTATTTCATCATGCTTGCGATGAATAATATAGATAGTTGCACCATTGACAAGTATCACATTCTACCTCAAATTTCTGGTTGTCCTTCATGCCTTTCCAAAAGAAAGAATGCTTAATCCTATCACATGTTTTTTGAAATCCAGAATGATCCACCATAGGAGAGGAGGGTAATTCAAATAATACTTTGGGTTTAAATGAGGAATTCCAAACTAGATAAATATTCCCTTTACATTATATCTCATCAATATTTACACCACAATCACATAGAAATACATAACACAGTGACACATTATTTACTTTGGAAACCTAAATGGGAAAAAAAACATTTAATTGACTTTGATTAATCCTTTATTTCTTGATAATTGTGAAGGTTACAAATCCTTCTATCTCTTTGGCTCATTATTAGTATTCACATGGGAATTTGAACAACATTTCCTCTTAGTCTCATCCAAAGAACCCATACAAAATAGTTGGGCATGGATTTATTAAAGGATGACAATACTAGGGGTTCAACTAGAAGGCTAGTTGTATCCCAACTCCATAACTTACCTCAAGCCTAGCATTGGCCTTCTCCTTTGTCTTTTCCAATAAATATTTCTAGTATGGTTCTCATGTTTTATTTTTGTAACATCCCCAGCTACCCACATGCCGAGGGATGCTACCCGCAAGCCCACCCTCGTACTTCTTTTCATGCTGATAGTTTATTTATATATTAAGGATACATAAGATAACATATTTAATGACATGCACACCAATATTCATCAAGCATGCATAATCTAAAGATTATATTAAACGATAATCAAATATACACAGCAGAAATACATTCATATGCATGTAAATGATAATTAAATTACACAGCGGAATACATTCATACAAAGATACTAATATCATGATAGAGAGCAATTATCTTGATGAAAGATCACAATGACTGGTTGCATACCAAGGATGTTCCACCCAACCGTAGACACCACTGCTCCAAATCTCAACAACAGTGTCACCCCTGAGCTATGGATATGACTCCACAAGGATGGTTCCAAAGTGTAATTGGGTTCCCAAACCAGTCAGCTCTCAGGATCTCATAGGTTTCTTGACACCCATAACGATCCAAGCACCCAACTCTCTTCTACCCATCCTGTACCACCCCAAGAGACCGAACCTCCACCCTTCTCTTCCACGTAGTCCCTCAGGTAGTCCTTCTCCTTTATTTTCATGGCCTCCATCACAACTGGTCCATAATCTCAATGTTGGGACTCTCAGGACTCGCAATTGTGAGAAAAATAGGGCACAAGCCAATGCATTTCATACATGTAGGCCTCAGGTCAAGTCTGGATCACACCAATGACCACTACGACCAACTATCCCATGGATAATTCTTCAACAACTCTATTTCCTTTGCCAAGCCAAGATGCAGGTGAGGATGGAATGATGAATGGGCCATGGGGTGAATGGGAGTGTGTGCCTTGGAGTGCGTGCATGGGAGTGCGTGAGGGAAAAATGAGTGAGTGAACGGGAAATCAACGAACAAGTCATCAGTCAAACCCCCCCATCAAACCAGAGGTGAGTTTAAGTAACCTCGTGGGGAAACAAGAACCTCCTGGCCTTCCCCAAAAAGCTCACATAATCGATCCCCTCCCTTAGAAAAAAAGGGTAATTTTAAAATAGGAATAAGCACTTAGTCCCTCAAGCTCCCTCTCTTATGGAATCATATCCCCCTATAACTCTATTCCTTGTCCGTCTAGCAACCAATGATGTGTTTATCATTAATAATGATCAAAACATTACATTTATGGGGCCTACTGTCCCTTTAATAATTGTTTGGGCACTCAGTCCTCTCATCATTGTAACAATACATTATTTAAAATGGGGGTTCGAAACCTAGGGTGTTACATCCCCTCCCCCTTATTTTGGCATTTGTCCTCAGTGCATATAAAAAATAGAGATCAAAATCTCAAATTTATTCAAAAAGTTGCGGGTACTCTGCCCGCATGGCATTTTATTTCTCCCAGGTAGCATCTTCAGGACTGTAGAAGGTCCACTGAACTTTTACCAGTTCTATAACTCGATTCGAGAGAATTTTGAATTTTATGTCCAATAGCTGCACTGGTTGAACCCGAAAGTTTCCCTCTGTCTCTACCTGAATCAGATGCTAATAAATAACATGGTAAGGATCATGTACATATTTCTTTAGTAAAGATACATGAAATGCATTATGCACATTCATGGAAGCAGGCAATGCAAGCATGTATGAAACTGGCCCTATTCTGTCAAATATTTCAAATGGGCCACATAATCTGGCTGCCAGCTTTGTAAAACTACCCAATTTCAAAGAACTTCTGCAATTTCTTGTCATAGAAATGCTCCCAGAGGTACTCCTTCTGGAATTACTTCTTGAACTGCTTCCAAGTGCTCCTACTTTCATTAACATGATACACTTGCTTCAGTTGGTCTCGGCATATTGTAGCTTTTTTGTGTATGTGGTAGGTGGAAATCCTGGCTTCCAGGTTGGATGAATAGTTATGCAACTGGAAATATCTTCTGAGACCAAGAAACCATGCTTCAGCATCATCTTCCCTTTCTCTTTAACCCTCAAAGGAAGGTGGCTTGAGCTTCCTCAGTTCTCCTTGCAAACAATCTACCTCTTGTTTCCATCTCTGGTGTCTAACAGGAGACACCTTTGGACTGCTTACGGAATCATCCGTTGCATAAAACTTTATTTCTGAGTAAGGAGGTGAGTTGTGTTCATGAGATCTGCTAGCACTTATGGAATAACCAACTCTTCCACGATCATTTATCCTTTCATGACACCTGCCTTCTTCCTCTTTTCTTGAGTTCGATCCCTTCTTCATTTTTCTCTGCAACTAATTCAAGCTCTACAACACTTGCGCATTTATCTGACTTTTCTCTCTCATTAGTCTCTCGTTGTCTTCTTTGTAGCTCTACACTTCCATCTTCAGACTTCTTACCATTTCTATTAACATTTCCTGTTCTTCTTTTCCCTTGCGTCCATTGGACTTTGTCTCTGCATTACCAACTCTGGTATTCTTTCCTTTGACCTCCTTTTCATGAATGGAGGCTCCCTCGCCTTATTCCATTTCCTCAATACGCATCCTGAGATGAGGTGCTTAAGCCTCTTAATTCTACAAAATGTGCAAGAGGCCATTTTGTTAGAATTATGTGTATGATAGACAAAATTGCCAAACCAAGCTACAGGTCTCTTTCTCTCTATTTTTTTTTATGGAGATCATATCCCCATTCTTCAAAAATAATAGTGTCTTGTTAGCCTTGGCTGACACAGAGTTTCACCCTACGTAGGCAATTCCTTAAAACCACCTCCCAGGTGACCATGACTAGAAACCACGGCTAAATCCTTCCTCGACACTTGTCTGTCTTGAGGATGACCAATTATGCCCTTATCCCTCCTTTCCTTGGCTCTCAAATAGCATATGAACAAGGCCATGAACCTGTGCTTAGCTAAAAAATCACTTTCCCAGAGCTTCGAGACTTCAGGACTTTCATCGAGGACTAGATCAATGGTCATCGTCCTCTTTCACAATCAATGATTGAGATCCACTTCAGGACTCCACTCTTCAGAAGTCTCAACTTCCCTCGCTTGTCTCCTCCCAGAATGCTTTTACCCATAGTTCATGATCTGTCGACGTGTTTCCTCCCACAGATCAACAACTGTCAATCGCTTCAGCATTTCAGGTTTCGAAAGTTTCAAACTTCCCTCCTACACTTTCTCCTAGAGTTCTTCCACCCAAAGTCGATGATCCTTCGACGCATGTCTTTTGGAATCGACGATCGATATATACTCCGGCCTTTGGGACTTTGATAGTTTTTGACCTAATGAAACCTGTCACATATTTTCGCCTCCATATTTCCTAGTCTCCAGACTGCACGATTTGTCGCCACATGGAGAAATGATGAAAGAAGACAAGTGGCCCAATCAGACAGGTGACATGTGTCACGTTCTAATCAACTTTTCAATATTGCAAAAGCTCAAATCTTACTGACACGTGGCACACATCCCATGTTTCCATGTCATCCCAGGTGATGTTTGCAATCCATGTCACTTTGGAGATTTTAGGGTCCACATCACCTCCAGGTGACGTCATTGTGCCCCACCACTTCAGCTCTTCGAGCTTCGGGGCTTCGAGAGTTTTCAAACTAGCACACCTCCAATTCTCCCGAACTCCAACTTCCCAAACTAGCCAATTTGTCACCATGTGTCATCCTGGATCAGACGACCAAGATTCACTTCAGTTCTTCACCCAGATTTCATGGATCTGCTCCACGTGGCGTACTCAATCTGATGGCTATGTTTTACTTCAGGGCTGCAGACTTTGGAGATCTCGAACTTCGACCTTTTTCCCTAAAAAAAATTATTTTTGTCCGAAGCTCGCGATCTTCTGACGTGTGTCTCTTGGCAGATCAACGACCGAGATCCTTTTGGGTCTTCGGGTTTTGGAATTCTCAAACATCAATTCCCTCCTCGCTCACTTTTTCCCGGAGTGTTTTATTTGGATCACGTGATCGATGGATGCGTGTCCTCCTACAGATCGACGAATCCCAGGATACTTTGGCTCTTCGGAGGTTCATCGCTCGAGCACTAACATGTCACATCACTGCATGCCTCTTCAATTTGTGGGGGAGTGCATCGGCGGTTTGGAGTAACCCTCTTTTCGCCTCACAATGCTTCTGATACTGACATGTAACCCCTTGGAAAAATCGTGGTTTAGATTACGGGACTGCCTTGGGAAATTATCTCCCATGCAACTCAGCTCCTCACAATGCCTGTTGGTCATTGATCTCTCTTTGCAATGGGATCCGATGGTCGTGACCTTACCCATTTTTTTCTTTTCATCGGACGACCCTTGTTTACCTGTCCTCCAATCCAATGATCCCAGATCTCTCATGATCCTACAGTGGCGATCGTTCCTGAATTCAAAAGAACAGTCACAATCCTTCGAACCCTTATAGAGGATCTATGAAGTTTTGTCTCGTACGTAACTTCTACAATGCCATTCCTCCTGAGATTTTCAATTTCATGATCAAAGTTCGATCTCAACTACAAGACTCTTACCAATATACCCATCCCATACCGGCCTGGTGCTTCAACCAGGAGCTCTGATACCAATCTGTAACATCCCCAGCCACCCACACACCGGGGGATGCTACCTGCAAGCCCACCCTCAGACTTATTTTCATATTGATACCTTCTTTATATATTAAGGATGCATAATATAACATATTTAATGACACACACAAAAATATCCAACAAGCATGCATAATCTAAAGATTATATTAAACAATAATCAAATATACACCATGGAAATACATTCATATACATGTAAATGATAATTAAATTACATAGTGGAATACATTCATACAAAGATATTAATATCACGATAGAGAGTACTTATCTTTATGAAAGATAACACTAAATGGCTACAGACCAAGGACATTCCACCCAACCGTTGACACCACTTCTCCAAATCTCAACAGCAGTGTCACCCCCGAGCCAGGGCTATGACTCCACAAGAATAGTTCCAGAGTGTAATTGGGTTCCCAAACCAGTCAGCTCTTAGGCTCTCATAGGTTTCCCAACACCCACAATGATCCAAGCATCCAACTCTCTTCTACCTAGCATGTACCACCCCAAGAGACCTAACCTCCACCCTTCTCTGCCACACAGTCCCTCAGGCATTCCTTCTCCTTTATTTCTAGGGCCTCCAGCACAACTGGTCCAGAATCTCAATGTTGGGACTTTCAGGACTCGTAGTTGTGAGAAAAATAGGGCACAGGCCAATGCATTTCAGATATGCAGGCCCTAGGTCATGGTTGGATCACACCAGCGACCACTACAACCAACTATCCAGTGGATAATTATTCAACAGCTATGTTTCCTTTTCCAAGCTAAGACACAGGTGAGTATGGGTCAGCGAGTGAATGGGAGTGCGTGCATGGGATTTCATGAGGGAAAAATGAGTGAGTGAATGGGAAAGTAATGAACAAGTCATCAGTCAAACCCCCCATCAAACCAGAGGTGGGTTTAAGTAACCTCGTGGGGAAACAAGCACCTCCTAGCCTTCCCCAAGAAGCTCACATAATCGATTCACTCCCTTAGACAAAAAGTGTAATTAAAAAATAGGAATAAGCACTTAGTCCCTCAAGCTCCCTCTTGTGGAATCATAGCCCCCTATAAATCTAGTCCTTGTTCGTCTAGCAGCCAACAATGTGTTTATCATTAATTATGATCAAAACATTACATTTATGGGGCATACTGGCCCTTTAATAATTGTTTGGTCACTCAAGCCTCTCAGCATTGTAACAATGCATTATTTAAAATGGGGGTTCGAAACTTGGGATGTTACACTTTTTCTTTGATATATATATATATATATATATATTACATTTACTTTTATTTTTCTCCATGCTTAAATTGGGAACACAATATTAGATCATGGGTGCGGAAACCATCTGACATAGCATGGGGCCCTTCATGCCATCAACCCCATCTCCTACATTGTCAATAGTCATGATCCTTGCTTCTACCGCTATAATTATCCATGTATTGATCTTGACAATATCTAAACCAATAACCAATATTTTAGTGGATCCAATTTAGATCATTTATCACTAGGGAAGGTGTTGGTGAAGGAAAGGCTAGTGATAGAAGTTGCTTAGTGTAGATGTTTTTGACATAGAATTCATCTATTGACTTGTTTAGAGGTGAATATGGTTAATTAGAATAATAATACGAAGGGGAACCTGGGTAGTGTTTACCTAATGCGAGTTGGTCAATAGTGATGATGTAGGCCTCATGGGGCAATGCATCACCAAAAAATGATAGAGATAATGGCATGAATAGCGTGTATGCAGTCATGGTTGAGAAGGATGTTGTAGCCTAAGGTTCTTGTCAATATGTTCAGGAAAATTCCTTCATATTCATATGGTCACCCATAAAATGATTATTCGTAGCTCATGAATTCCCTAATAGTGGGGTAATCTAACTTAAGGGGTAGTCTAACACTATTGGTTTTATTACGTGCTATTATCTCTACATGTGGCCATGGCTCGTATATCATTATTACTAATTGCAATCATGGATAGAGTCATATTATTTATACTTTTATTGTATTAAAAGGTGTGATTAAGATTGACCTAGTCAAACTTGATATGTGGGATCAATAATTCTCTTGGGGTGCCAGTTCTTGTTTTCTGGGAACCATATCTGCATAATGGTAATCTCTTTTTCTTTTAAGATATAACATGAGAAGCCAAGAAAGACCTGTTGTCTTGTGCTTGGTCTATGGAGTCTAGGAAACAAATAGAACTTGAAAATGGACAAAACTAGAAGATGTGACAAAACCACCAAACTACAAGTGTTATCAGTCAAGGACAAATCTGATATATATGTAACAACCATATGAAATGCTCAACAAATACACAACAACACATCCATAAACTTCTTTCACCATAAACTTCTTGCGCCCACATAAGACATCAAAGATGATATTAGAATAAGAGAGATAACCTTCTATTGAATGATCAACCCCTTAAGATATCTCCTTTAGAAGGGGCACAAGCTATCTCAATTATTATTTTTTTAAAATAAATATGTCTATTGGGTCATATCAGGAGTGCAAATTCTCTTTGATATCTCATAAAAAGTCTAAATTCTTATAGTAACTTCCTTTCATTATGAAGATCATGAATACTAATGTTGTTAAGTGACAAAGTTTGAAGAACATTCATGCTTAACCACCTTATCAAGAACCCTACTGGCCTCCTCCATGTTTATTAATTCTAGCAAMGACCATCCATTAATGTAGTAAATGTTACAACATTAGGACTGGAGCCCTTGGACACCATCTCGTCCAAAACATTGTAAGCTTCCTCCCACCTACCTTCTTCACTACTTTAGTTTTTCTTCCTCAATTGCATGTGAACCAAATGATTTACAACACCCATATCTTTTAAGATTCTACCCAATATTAGACTATCTATATAAACCCAAATGTCAACAATAATCATTGATCCAACGGGTTAAAAATTCATTTTGACATAAAGACATTGGCACAATTTAATAGATAAACAAAATATCCTCTTCTTGAATATGCACCCTCTATACAAAGATTAATTCATGCTAGTATCACATGATTTTCATAACTTTAAAGAGAGTGAGACCTCCATTTTTTATTTTATTTTTATAACTTGGGACTTAAAAAGAAGTCTAGTTTACTAGTAAATCAAGGTGAAGGCCTTCGGAATTTGTCAATGTTCTTGGTGATTATTTACATATAATATCTATTGCTCATGAGGAATCTAATGTCTCACTTGGATTGACTTTTAGAGATTTATTATTGTTGACTTCATCACCTTAGCATCATCTTTAGTAAGAATGTCAAATCTTCATATCCATCTCATTGAACACCCATATGTTTTCTGAGAAAGTGAAACTCTTAGTGGAAACCATAAGAAAAATAAGTGGAACAACAATTCCACAAGTGACAACAAGCTTTTCCTACCATTTTTTCAAACCATTATAGCACATCTTTGCAAAATCCAACAATGTATATATATATATAGAAATGAAAAATAATCAAACACTAATGTTTGTTTGAAGTCCATTGGACTTGTTCTAATGCAAAAATGTTTAGTGTAGTCCTAAAAGGCCCACATAATATATGGCATGCATCCATATCAAGTAGAATTTTCTAACTAGATTATTTTCTAACTAGATTATAACCATTGGTTGCACATAAAAACTACCATAACTTGAATGTGTAATTTGTACTTCAAATGATAGGCCATATCTTCGAGAAAAACAAAGGAATATAATATTAGCATCATGGATTTCACTGCATAAATAGCAGGAATTGAACATAATTTTTTTATCTTTCCATATCATGATTATAATTATTGTATTTGGATCGCCATTGTGTTGTTTCCTGATGTACCCATGTAGCATACTCCCACTTTTTACTCAATACCAATTTTTATGTTCTTAAGAAAAGAGATGAGCAAGTAACCCAGAACAAATATAACGGGTGCTCCCATAAATTCACCCTTTATTTTCCGTGAGAGCTATTATAGAGACATTAACATAAACATGGATGACAATTTGAGAGAAATTGATACAACAAATGGATTACAAGTGTCATTAATATCTCTTACAATGTAGAATATGAAATCTAGCCCCTTTATACCAATAGAGGCTTAGAAAGGTACTTAAAACAAAAGATCTTGGTGTTTCTAGGAGAAAATTATTTTTCTTCATGTTAGTAACTTTGTACTTTCCAACTAAAAGAAAACATGAAGTTCCATTTCATGATATCATTAGTTTGTAATAGATATATGGGTAAAATTTGGTAGTATATCTCTTAATGCATGATTATGCAAAATTGGTCCTTTTTGTGAACTATTGGATTTCCTATGATTCCAAAAACCATAGTATCTCTACCCAATTTCTTTATCTTGTATTTGGTTATTAGATCCATCAATACTAGTTGACCTAAAGTTGATTCTTTCCCTACTCCCAAGGAGCCAAATGTAATATATCCACCAAAATTTGAGCAAATAATCCAACTAATTATCCCTTTGGTAGAAATCATTGATGCAATAATCGAAACTTGAGATTGAGAAAACATTTGAAAACCCTAAGCCACATTGGTAACATTAGTGGCAGTTGTTGTAAATTTTACAATCTTGGTTCCTATGGATTGTAATTGTGCAACAATGTGACCAAGTGTTTTAATTGATGAAGTACTTTGAAATTATGATTTGAAACTACAATCACAATTTTTTTATTTATTGTCATGCACGATTTTTATGAAAACAATTTCCACCTGGAGCTCTACATCAACATATTCGACATCCAATTCCATAGCCAGATAAAGTACATCAAGATGTGTTGCTTCATCACCTTCTTACCCACCTCCCACCCAATTTGGATTATAAGCAATGGGGATGGGTAATGGTCTTTCTTTTGCAGAATTACTAAATCAGACTTTGGATTGATGTTATTTAAAAAATCGATTCTGACATCAACAATGTATGTGCCATCAATTTTGAATTATTGCATTTTCTTTAGTGTCTCTTCGATCGAATGCAATATGATAAAGAAACAAATAAGACATTCATTATTTCGATCCATTGTTGTTTTATGACTTGGATGTATTTGAATTGAAAGGGTATAATGGGATGTTTTTTAAGACAAATTGAGTATATTTCCCATCCCAACCCATTTCCCAATGAATCCTCTTCTGTTTTGTATTATATTTTATAAAAATATTTATAATTAGCATTCAACATCTGAGTTTTGGTGACACTAGGAGGGGACTTTTGAAACAAATCTCAAGTTCATCACTCATGGTTCTTCCACTTGTTGCAAGATAAATAACTAGGGTTCAAGGACATCAAATTTATTTTTAAATAAATACATGTTGTCACAATAGTGATGAATTATCGATTCTTCATTGCAAGAGTGACAAATAATATATATTGTTGCGACGAATTATCTATACTATAGAAAAACCTTTTTCGTTGTTAATATAGACAATTCATCGCAAGAAACTATACTATTCTTTGTACGACCGATGAAGTAGGGTATCATCGCTCTTGCAACAATATCCCTTCTTTGTCGCTCTTGCGATCATAGCGCTAGTTCGTCGCTCTAGAGATGATAGCCCTAGTTCGTCGCTCTAGCGACAATAGCCCTAGTTTGTCGATCTAGCGACAATATCCCTAGTTCATCGCTCTTGTGATGATGTACCTATTTTTCCATTCTTGCAACGACCATTGTTGGTCATCTTTATTGCGATGACCACCGATGGTCGTCTCGCTTGCGACAAATTCCTTAGGTCGTCACTCTTGTGACGTTTTCTCAGGTTCGTCGCACTTTCCAAAGAAAGTGAAGTGAAATTTGGGAGACCCAAGATTCATCACAATATACACAACATAACGTCGCAAGAGCATCGAAATATTCATCACAAAATGACTGAAATTTACTAGCGAGTAGTTAGTGAAGGAGACAGGTGTACATCAAATCTTGGAAAATATGTAAAAGGCCCAAGTCAAAATCCTATGGGATATGGAGACAATGCGGTAGGTGTAGCAATAGGCATACAATTGTTTAGAGCCAAAAAATCTGGTTGACTCCATCCAGGTACCCATTTATGTCATTTTAGATACCGAGGAACGAGACTAGGTTATGTCCCATTATCTCTCAATTCCCTCTTAATGTTTTCCTATTGTTAATTTTCTATAACATCCTTAGCAAGATTAGTTTATCTAATGTTTTATTTGCAGTGTTAGATATAACAAAGTTCAATATAATGTTGTTAAAAACAATGCTCCTAATGTCGACATAAGAACAAAAAGACTCTTTTTGAACCATTGTAGTCATGGTTTCCCTAGTGGTAGGTTGTAATGTGCTCCACCTATAATTTTTTTGTATATTATAAATACAATAGAAAACTAAATTTAAAAAAAACAATATTTTTTAGTATACCTCAACCACAAACTAGGCCAAATAAAAATGAAATTTCGAAGGAAAATAATTAAAAACTTGAAATTTCAACAACAAACACTTTAATAGTTTCTTATATAGGAGATGTATTCTAAGATAAATTCTCAACTACAAATAAGAAATGAGAAAACGTATATATGTGTAATTGAAAGGTATCGAAACACTTCTTAAGCTTAAATTCATTTGTTTTCCATTAGGATACCTTCTAAAACAACACGCTCTTTTGGAAAAAGGGATTGCATTGATTACCTTGACAATTTCAAGCACTCAACCATGCCATGAGATTATCCTCCATATTATGGCATGTATGGAGAATATTTTTGTGAGATTTAATGAAAATAAGACAAAATTAAAATATGGAAGATATATCCTTATATAAAGCCATGTCACGGAGAATTGTGTTATAAAGATCAGAAAAACTTACCATAGAGAGATCCAAACAACTCCAACATTTTGCAAGATTAGGCAACACTCACCCCTTTCTCCACCATGTGACACACACATATGGATGGATGGAAAATGCATACCACAAATGTATCAAACTTCTCAAGGGATTGTGAGATCAAGTATTACAACAATTATAGGTAGGATAAGGATTTCCTTGTTTAAATCATTGTGCAATTTCTCATGCCTGAACAATGAAGTAGACGATGGTCAAGAATAAAATGACCATCTCACAATCAATAAACAAAATAAAAATGGGTTGAACCAATGAAGAGAAGTACAACATGTTAGGGAATGAGAAGGAAGATTGACCATTTGAAAAGATAGATGACATGGCAATCAAAATCATGGACAATGAGTTGTATACTTAGATAGATTTGGTGAACTACTCTTTCATTAAAGAAATACCTTCAATATAATTAATACAACTTCTTTTAGTAAAAATATAATAATAATAATAATAATAATAATAATAATAATAATAATCTATTTTGAAGATTACGAACACCAAATTAAAGTATAACTTTATATTTAATATAACTTACTTCACTTTAGTAAAAATATATATTTGATTATATATATATGATTGAAAAACTATAAATTAATGTTATTTTTATTAAAAAATTTAGAAAAATTGATAATTTTTCAGAAAGATTGTATTTATTCTTATTGTTAAAAGGAATTCTTTTCTTATATTTTATTTACATTTTATTGTTAAAAAGAATTTTAGATGGGTGAAAGCGACGACTGTTATTTTATTGCTAATGTTTGATATATTATGTGACATGTTTGTTTCTTATAGACTAGTTTGTTTCTTGTAAAAAGTTTATTGTTTAAACACATCCATCATTGCCATTAAGTTTAATTGAAAAATCATTTTGTTTCTTGTAGACTAGTTTGTTTCTTGTAAAAAGTTTATTGTTTAAACACATCCATCATTACCATTAAGTTAAATTGAAAAATCATTTAAACCATAACTTCAACTTGACTTTCCAATGATGGATGCTCATATTTATGAAGTATTTTACAATATTTTCATTATAGTTTTTTTTAATATCATTTTCATCGTTTTTTATATAATATTATTTTTTATCAATGACTTAAAGAAGGTAAAGTTTGTAATTAAACTTAAATACGTGGGACTATGATAAAGTTGGTATTTGATATTAATAAAATTACTTTGATTATGTTGACTAAAAATTACTTTCATTTCCAAATTATGTTAATTAAATAAATAATAATATTAACAAAATTTTATAAAATAAGTTTAATTTCCTCAATATAGTGACATGTTTACCCCTTTCTTAAATGATTGTGATAAGCAATGTAAATGAGTTGTACTTGAGGTGCATTAATTTTAATCTTAATGATGTTGACTTTTTATTTATTATTTTATAATAATTAAATAATATTAAAAATATTAAATGATGAGTTAGTTGAAATTAGAATTATTAATAAAATTAGGCATATAAATTTATTTAGATAAATTAATTCCATTGAGAGCATGGTTATGACTACATACCTAATGTATAAAAACAATTTAAACAACATGGAAGACAAGAGGCTACCTAAAATTGCTTCCAAATCAAGTTATAACCACCATCGACTCAAGTGAGGATGGCATAAAGATACCCGATCTTGGCTAAACTATTGGGGAATCATGGAAGAAACCACTTTACAGAATAAAGACACTATTAAAAAAACGTCAAATCAAAATTTAAGGAAAAAATGTGGTGTGATAAAGAGTTAGAGGAAAAAAGAAAATTAAGGTATTATAAAGATGTAATCAACCCTAATCTAGAATATCAAAATTATCTATCTGTTTTGCCAAGTGTAAAGAAAAAAATAAGCGTTGCTAAGATAAGAACAAATTCTCACGAGCTCCATAGTGAAACTGGGTGTTGATCATTTCCTAAAACGCCATGGGATGAAAGAGTGTGTCACCTTTGTGACACTAAGAAGGTTGAAGATGAAAAACACTTTCTCTTAGATTGTCCAGCCTATACCCATATTAGATCTTGTTTTCAAAATATTGATCACACTACCAACCTTCCTAACCTCTTAACTCAACAAAAGTATGGTGATCTGGGAAAGCTTCTCTTAATGTTTTTCGAGCACAAAAACAAAATTCTAAAGAATCAAAAGTAATCACTTACCCTCTTAATGTTCGATAGACCAATTAGGTCTTAGTGGACGTTAATCTTCTTCATCATCATCATCATCATATATGTTGTATTGTTTTATCTGTGTATGTGTGTGATGCAATATACTTTGAAATAATAATAATAATAATTATTATTATTATTATTTTAAAGTCACGATCAAACCACACATTAAATTGGTGTATGAGATTTCCTTGTTAAAATCTACAATTTTAAGAGAAAATACACACATATACTATAATCTTATTACTTTTCAAATAGACATTCCACATTAAATATATTACATAATCTAAATTTCAAATTCTAATCTAAATACATAATATACAATATATTATTTATTTTTTCTACTTCAATTATTAATGAAGATCATTCTTCTTATCATTTTTCTATAAATTATTGACTCAATTTGTTTTTATACATTTTTCTTTTTGTTTCATCATTCTTTTTTAACTTTTTATTAAATTATGTTTCATCTAAAAAATAATAAAAAAATTAAATAATATATTAAAATAATAAAAAGAAAACAAACACTTAACACCATTACCTTTTAAAATATTAAATCCAAACAACATATTTCCATATCCCAATCGAATCCAATCCAACTTAATTAGAAAACAAAAGAAAAATATTTTAAAAATTCAAAACACCTATAATGAAAACAACATAAATTCAACGCTTTCAAATAAACAAAACAATCCTTTATTCTAATATTAATTTTCACACTTTACATACTTAACTTTATCATTTATAATATTAATTTTCACACTTTACATAGTCAACTTTATCTTTTCTTTTGTAGATGCCATTATTTAAAATATATAATTTATTATTTTCAGACTTCTTTAAAAACTTTTTTTTTTTAAAAAACCTCTATTTTCAAACCTCTGAAATTTGGATAGAGATTTACACTGTGGAACTTGAAACCATAATTGAATCACCAAAAGTCATATGGCCCACATTTCATTATCTTATGATCCATGCAATTCAGGTATGAGGAATTTTGTGCCATCACAATCATGATACATATCAACTTCCATTTTCAAACCTGTAAAATTTGGATAAAGATTCATAGTGTGAAAATTGAAACCATAATTGAATCACCAAAAGTCATATGGCCCACATCTCATTATCTTCTAGTCCATGCAATTGAGGTATGCGAGATTATGTGCCATCACAATCATCAATTGAGGTATGCGGGATTATGTGCCATCACAATCATGATATGGTAAAACATTGCAAGAATTACTAAACTATGAATGGTATTTTCAAACCTATGAAACTTGAATCCATAATACCAAAAGTAATATGTGCACACATTTCATTATCTTCGTCCATGCAATCGAGGTATGAGGGAATATGTGCCATCACAATCACGATACATGGCATGGTACAACATTGCAAGAATCATAAGCACCATTTGTAAGTTCTACTCATTGCTTACTATCGCATTTTTTTTACTAGCAAGTAGTGATGTTTATAAGTGATTAAATGTACAAAAGATAAGAGAAGAGAACGTTTCAAGCAATTTTAAAAATAGGAAGGCCAATGCATTTAAGGTTTGTTAAAAAAAATATTAAGAAGGGATATACAAAAATTTAACAATGATGTTTTGAGGAAAGATGGAAAACATCAAAATTTGACAAAAGGTGAGTAATCATAATGAAATTATACTCTGAGCATTTGCGTGAATCATTTTTAGATTAATGGATCTTTTTTTGGGAAAAAACATGGAAAATTAGTTCATGGGCGAAATTTAACCCCTAAAATTTCCCTACCTCTGATCCTGTAGCTGACTTGTTACTCTGTAATCTAACCTATAGCTTCTTCCATAGTCAATAAACAACATGGTACTAACATTTTCTCAAATCTACAAGTTCCTCTCTAGACAGACACTAGTTGACCCGCTAGGATGCCTCGCTAGACAAGTATAGTGCAACCCGCGAGGATCTTAGTAATTATGGTTTTTCAAACACCCTTGCCTTCTACAGCTTTGAAACTTTCACACTTTTCCTGCACTTTCTTCACTACCTCAAACTTCCCATCGTATTCACCAAAATACAAAAATATACCATACCAAAATAGACCATAACAAAATCACTAGACCATAACAATTCACTAGATCACAAGATAGATTATCAATGAATAAGTGTGTAAATGTGTACTTGTGAATGAATCCTTGAGAGTTATTTATACTTTTTCTTGGTAGCCTCTTTCCTTAATATTACGGCTCCTTGACTTTCTTGTTACAACCACTTTTTCCCTTTTTACTCATTGACTTGTAACCAACTAGGGCTTCTTAACCCTTCCTTGGGGCTTCCAACTTCACAAGGCCATATCTCCCTAACCGTGAGGAACCACATGGCGTTCCACACATCACTAGAAATGACATGAGATGTACTATTCATATATAATAGTATTACCTACAATTTCACTATCCTTCATGTCATTATTCCTCAATCAACTTCGGGTCTCATAACCACAACTCCGAGGATGCATGTAGATTACATAAAATATACCCAACTAACTTATCATCAATATGGATCATACAAATGATAACCAACTTTCCAACGATCTATTCTACATTTATGGGGATTCTGGACTTCTCCAAGGGTTTACATAAATCTCTAAGGGTTGACACCAATCTCCAATATCACTCTCCAAGGGTTGACATCAATGACAACCAATTGTCCAAACCAACTATCCAACAACTACAACCAACATTATTAAAGTGTAATATGAACTCTACAATTGGGTTAGTTTATGAAAAAACACTCAATGCATACAATCACATAGAAAAATAGCATAAAACAAAATTCAGAGAAGAATAAGGCATTACACATGAGCATAAACACAATATAAAGCTGTAGAGGTTAGCAATTTAGTGTCCAGTGAAGGACCATCATAACCATGTGAAGTTGGCCACCAACCAATACTATGTGGTTCATCCTTGACCAAGATATACTCACAACCAACACTGATTGGGTTAGGAGACCTTATTTCTTTGGAAATGGTCAATGCTAATGTCGAAAATGAGGAGTAGGCCAAGTATGTTTTCATTTCCATCGTTCACAAACTTGTATATTGTCCTTGTGGTGAGGGCCTACCATTGACATACTTCCAACATGTTGACTAATCCACTAAATTATTAGGTGATTCCTTGCTCATGTTATGGGGGGCCACCTTAAAACCCTAATAACTATTCTAGATGGGATATCTTTGTTTGAATATTCTACACTGGTACTAAATTTTGCAAAGAAATTCACTTCATTTTTTAACTTAAAAATATTTCTCATAGGGTATTAATCATCTTAAACAAAAAAATATTGTTACATTAAACTAATTTGACTTAACATCATTCAGATAAACATCATATTTCCATATTGTGCCATTTTTGACCTGATAGGATGGAATATTATAGAGTCATAATTGAAGTAGGATCTCATTGTGAAACCACTAATTTTATCCTAGGTTGTTGCACTTAAAAAGGTTTTGCACTTCCAAAGATTTGGTATCTCTTGGCACTTGATAGGTCTAAAGTTAGGATGGATATAGATCTATATAATAATAACTCCATAATGTTATTGGAAAATAAATGGAACAATGTGTAATAATAGGGAAGATCCCAAGGAAGAAAACCTACCAAAAAGGAAAAAAAACATTTGAAGATCCCAACAATGACATTTTAATATATTTTATAAAATCTATAAATTCTAACCTAGATACCACAAAAATTTGAAAACATTAGCACAATTGGCACATAATAAAAATAAAAAATGAATGAAATTAAATAACCCTCAATAAATAGAACTAAAAATTAAGCATGCTTTACACCAAATGATTTAGGGATGTTTCCCTGATAATGTATAATTTATATTACCAGAGTGTTATTCCTGGGGATCGAACTTAATATCTAGGTGAATGAAACTAATAATATAACCACCTAAATTGAGCTAAACTAAGCCAAGTTCAACTCTCTATAGATCAAGAAGCAATGATTCTACATAATATATTTTATTCCATTCGATGGGGTGTTAAGGGGCACATTATCATGATGAGGAGAGCGGAGAGTGGTAGGGGGTGGATATGTCAAGAGAGACATGGAAGGAATGAAATGTTCCATGTTCATGATGAAGAAAGAGTGAAGGAAATGGTCTAGGTGTGAAATGATATGTATAAGCACATGTGACAATAAGGAGTTAGGGTGGCTCACTTCAAATGTCATCCTTGGTACGAATGATCATATAGGAAACGTTATGAATGGTTTTGGAACCATTAAGGAACCACAACGACATATAATGGAGGTGAGTGGGTTTGCAGGATGCAACAATCTCTATCTTTTCATTACCTAGTTTTATAGGTATTCCTTTGTCTTCCTATTTCTATTTTTCTTGAGTGTTATTCAAGCTTTGAGGGACTTTCTAAGTGTCATTTTGGACCATTTATCTTCCAACAAATGGGATT
Organism: Picea mariana; assembly: GCA_032191745.1. NCBI lineage: Eukaryota > Viridiplantae > Streptophyta > Pinopsida > Pinales > Pinaceae > Picea > Picea mariana. The sequence goes on from JASDQU010106262.1 coordinate 55,266, forward strand.
CACTTTCCATCCTTCCCAAGGTTTGTTCATAGTCAATATTTGAGTCTCCGCAAAATAAATTTCACTTACCTTCAAACAGAATCCAAGCTCATCCCAAGATCAATTTGGTTTTGTATCTCCCATCCCATTTCTAGGTCACAGTTTGCATAGCATACACCATACCGAATAGGATAAAAGGAAAGACTTGCATGGAAAAAATTCAATTTAACAAACACACTATAAGGGATAGATTGAGGAAAGACAAGTTAACGCCCATCAAAGTCATCAAAGTGGAAAGAGAATCTAGGGGGGAGGATGTAGCAACCCCTCCGTTACGACAATGAATAGCGATGTACAATAGGTGTATATATATATATATATATTATTTTTCTTAGGAATTTTAAATCGTCACAACATAAATTAACAACATTACACGTGCCACATCATCGTAATCAATGACGACGCAAATCCAATGCATTAACATAAATAATAACGACCCATGATCAACACATAAACATAAATAGTGACACAATTCAACACATCACAATCAACTGAAGAAAAATACAATAAAATGATCAACCATGCCACTGAATAATAGAATAAATACCCGCCGAACCTATTCTTCATGGTTAGGACCTCCAGGACACATAAGCAACGCTCAAGTCCAGGATTCATCCGATTGATTTTGACCACTTAAGGTCTCAGGGATGGAGACTGTCCTGAGGAATAAGGAGGTGTCTAATTCTCTTAATCAACCATGACTCATAACTATAGTCTAGATTATCAATCATACATCAACATTATTACATGGCGTAGGAGTAATTAATTACTAAATCAATCCTACATCAAAAATATTTAATGGCGCAATGGTAATCTAGTTACTAAATCATTCATACAACAACAATATTTAATGGCACAATAGTAATCTAGTTACTAAATCAATCATACATCAACAATATTTAATGGCTCAATAATAATCTAGTTACAAAATAAATCATACCTCAATCATCAAATGTTCAATGGCACAGCAGGAAATTCTACAACTAAACATACATCAAGTAAATGACGCAATTACCACCTATTGAACATGACAAAAATATAAGAGAACAACATGACCACTTATAAGTACCTTAAGAAAGTGTGAGTACAAGGAAGGATTCAGTTTGAAAATCATGTCCTAGACCCCACTTCCAAGTATATGAGTGAACATTGGGCCACCTATAAGGTAAAGGAGGTCATTAATTCTTCCGTTCCACTTAGAAAATTCTCCAAGTGTGTAAATTCCAAGCATGCAAGTACCCTTCCCTTTATACTAAAGCTTTCCTTGAAAAGTGGTAAGATAAAGAATTATTTCAAAAAAAGGGGGCTATGCCAAGGGATTTTGCACTGTGGCTATTCAAGAACAACCATTCGGAGGTAAGCGCACAAAATTAAAGAACAAGCATGGGGTTAAGTGATGATCTTCACAAGGGCCTTTACATGATTGCATAACTGTAAGTCTTAAATAATTTGTTACTTATTTTTGGCATTAATGGATTATGTATCATACCGAACATTGTGAATTGGGGGTTGGTTCCAACTTACATATACATAATTAAGAGCTAGTACATGGGTCCAATACACGAATCAAGGTTATGGTGTAGGGGATAACTAATAGAATATTAAAAGAGTTAATGCATAACTAAGGATTTAATAACACAAATAAGGCATCAACTAAAATATATTCTAACGAAGAATTAAAGGAGTTCTTATTAACAATTATAAGATTCCAATGGTTAAACTACAACACCAACGAAGGGATAAATCTTCTTAATGAGGCATAGGAGTTTCGCATAGGAGTTTCGCGCTAACCCTAACGGAAGGATAGCGAACCCTACGAAGGGATAAATCTTGCATAGGGGTTTCGCGCTAACCCTAACGGAAGGATAGCGAAAGCAAGGATGCCATCGCGTGGCAGTGAACTGGTAAGTGAGGGATCGTATCCCAGGAGAAAACTACCATTTATTCCCCAGTCATCAAGACAGTCGCCAAGGGTGTACCCCAAGGAAAACGCATGCAAAAATCTGGAATCTAAGTCACTTCTCTTTTACCGTTAAGGCATTACTGTTATTTTTATTAAATTTTAAAGGAGGGGTCAGAGAACAGGGGTATCGATACAAGAGAGGCTCGACCCATCGCTGGAAGAATGAGAATAATAACGCGCATGAAGGAATGTCTCTGCATGGAATTCGATACGAGATTTTATAACGCGCATGGAATTCGATCGGAGAATAATAACACGCATGAAGGAATGCATGGAATTCGATAGGAGATTTTATAACGCGCATGGAATTCGATAGGAGAGTAATAACGCGCATGAAGGAATGTCTCTGCATGGATGGTGCCTTCAATCATTTGGGAAACCAGAAATTTCGGAAGGATTTCGCTACAAGAATTTTTCTTCCATATTTCCTTCCAGTGCAACCCCAAGACATAAGAAAGCACCTTCCCACCAGTGCCATTCCCACGCCCCAAGGGGGATGATTAGAGCACAGACAAAATCGTGTGCCCAGTGCCAATCCCACGCTCCAGGGTAGCCCAACCTCTAAACTGGAAGGAACAACGAAGCTTCTGCGAATTCCCAGGGCTGATTTTTTTTAGAAAGGAAAACGCAGACAAGGTAATGAGAATGGCGCCTGGTGCTACTGTAACAAAATGGTGAAAAACAGCATGAGTTTTCAACTCCCGAACATTACGGGTAAAATAAAAGTTTCACATATCAATTCTAAAAGTTTCATTATCAAACAGGTATATGGTAAATATGAAAACCTAATTTCTCAAAATAAAATAAT
>JASDQU010106262.1:61270-77227 GCA_032191745.1 Picea mariana
TTGCACAAGTAATTCCACATTATAATTTAATTAAAAGTCAAAATCTCTCACCCCTCCTAAAAGCGCTCCTTAATTCATTCTTTTTATTCCCCATATTCTCATTTAATGACTGATGTCTTACTAAATCTGAATTGAGTTAAAATAAGAATCTTCTTCTAGTTAGATTAGTGTTAACTAGACTCTACATACCTTTCTATGCACACACATTCTTTCAGCTTTATTCATTTCTTATCTTAAATTCCAATTTGGTATTTTCTTGCACATTTTTGTATTAATTCATTTTTCTTAATTTCTTAAATTGGTTTACCTCATTCCTATCTTGATTTAGTTAATAATTTAGTTTTACTCTTCCTACAAACTTAGAATTAGGCTTGATTTTTGAATAGGCTTAGACTTTAATTTGGGGATTCACAATTAATAATTTCAATCCTTAATTAATTAATTGAAGCCAACAATGCTTAAAGATTTTACAATGTTTAATTATTCGCTCAAGGTTTTCCAGGCCACTTAGATTCAATGACCCAAGTGTTACTTTCGCAACGTGCTCTTCAAGACGCACTCTGTGCTCCAAGGGTGCCACTCGCCTTTGACTGGCTTTGGTAGTTTTCCAACCCTTGGAGTCAACACTCCATTCGAGTGACCTTTTGAGAGACTAAGGGATTCTAAGGAATAAGGACCTCGCCTTATTGTGTGCCCCTTAGACATCTTCGTAAGCACTTGTCTCAATATTCCCTCACAACAATGTGGACCTTTCAAACTAGGTAATAGTTAACTTAAAATTAAAGCCATGACGAGAGTGCTAGTAGGCTTTGATAGAGACTCTTCCACACCTCTCCCTCAATATATGGTCTATGTGCATGGCCCCTTTACTTCTCATGTAAGTCATATTAGCAAGCATTCGTCAGTCTTCATTCATTAACAAAACACTGTCAACGATCCATTTACAACATCATCATATAATTGATCATTTGTCACATATGCATAAATTAAATACTCAAACCAATACAATCCACTCCATGACTCAATCCAGAGTCCAAGGAGGTCAATTGATGCCATCGATATCCACAATTCGTCAAGTGTCCTACACACTTATGGAAGCTCATCAATAGCATTTGTTAATACGCATATAATAAATAACAAAAATCATAATCCATCAACATCATCATAAGAATCCATAAGAGAAACAAATAACCATGTACTATAACCAGATCACTTTTACACAAGTGTTCTCAAAGAATAATTCAATAACATGTGCTCGCAAGAGCGGGATGTTACATACACCCCCTCTTGTTTTAAACATTGTCCTGAAGTTGTACAGTATATAAAATGGAGAATTAAAAGTATCTGACAAGATCTATATGTCTAATCTATCAAATAAGTAAGGAAACCACTGATGCATATCATATGTGTCTTCCCATGTTGCTGAGTGTGAACTATAATTGTCCCACTGGACCTTGACCTGATCGACTATTCGACGTCGTAGTTGTTGAATGCAATGGTCCAAAATGTGGATGGGCTCCACCATGAGTGCACCCTCGTCTAACACCTGCAAGGAACTCATGTCAATCAAATGTGTAGGATCACTAACATAATCTCTCAAAACAGATACATGAAAAACATCGTGCATACACCTCAAAGAATCAACCAAGTCTAGCCGATAGGCCACGGGTCCTTTCTTTTCCACAATGTCGAAAGGTCCCACAAACCTAGGAGAGAGTTTATCAACCTTTCCAAACTTGATCAAACTATTGTGTGGTTTCACCAGCAAGAAAACTCGGTCACCAAATTCATAATTGCAGTCCATGCGATGCACATCAACATAACTCTTATGTCAATCTTGCGCCTATTTAATCCTTTGTCTTCTCGATTGAATTTGTTATTCAATTTATTGGATTTCTTCTGGTTCTACCAAGACCCTATCCTCAATTCGATCCCATCTGAATGGCGTCTGACATAGTCGCCCGTAAAGGAACTCAAATGGTGCCATCTTAATGGTACTTTGATAGCTGTTATTGTATGAAAACTCTACCAATGGCAATAACTCTTCAAAATGCTTACGTTGATCCATTACATACATACACAACATATCTTCCAAAATTTGGTTTGTTCTTTCTATCTACCCATCTGTCTCAGGGTGATATGTTGTACTCAAGTTCAGTTGTGTTCCCAAGGCCTCTTGGAAACTAGTCCAAAATCGTCCTATAAACATCGATCCTCGATTGGATATGATCATTCTCGGTACACCATGTAACCATACAATCTCGTTGATAAAATATATATCTATGTCTAGCGCTTGATACATCGTACGCACATTAATAAAATGCGCAATCTTGGTTAGAGTTTCAACTACCATGAAAATCGAGTCCTGCTTCCTTGTAACCGGTGAAAATCCAATGATAAAGTCCATCCAAATGACCTTCCATTTTGATTCTGGAATAATGTGTGGTTATAGTAATCAATAACCCCTTGAGCCTTTGAAATTATTCCGCGCATTTCTCGGTCCATAAAAAATTCTTGTTTTTCTTCTGCAATTCGATGATCAGATTTGCTATCTTCGAAATTTTTTTGATGAACCGTCGGTAATATCTGAATAAACCCATAAATTTGTGTACTTATTGTAAGTTTGTCGATGCAGGCCATTCCACAATAGCCTCTACCTTTTTCGGATCAACATCGATACCTTCACCGGATATAACGTGCCCTAAGTAATGAATCTTCGATTGGTAAAAAGAGCATTTCGACAGTTTCTCGTACAATTTGCTTTCACATAAACACTGTAGTACCAAGCGTAAATGTTCTTCATGTTCTTATGTCATCCGAGAATATATCAGTATGTCATCAATGAATACTTGAACAAAATTGTCCAAGTATTCACATAACACACCATTCATCAAGGTCATGAATACCCCTGGGGTGTTTGTCAGTACAAACAGTCAAACCGTAAACTCATAGTATCTGAACCTCGTCTTGAATGTGGTATTAGGAATATCTTCCTCTTTAATTTGTAACCGGTGATACTCTGATATTAAGTCGATCTTTGAAAACACTGTCGCGCCTTTCATTTGATCAAACAAGTCGTCTATTCTTGGCAACAGATATTGGTTCTTGATCGTTGCCTTGTTCAATTGACGATAGTCGATACAAAGTCTCCACAAACCATCCTTCTTTGTTATGAAAATAACAGGTGCACCCCAAGGTGACACACTTGGATGTATAAGTACCAAGCCCAACAACTCCTTCAATTTCATTTTCAACTACTCTAGCTCAGGCATTGACATCCAATAAGGTGTTTTTGGTATCAGTTCAGTTCCAGGTTTCAATTCTATGTTAAAATCTAACTCTCTTCAGGGTGAAAAAGCTAGTAGCTCTTCTGGAAACACGTCTGCAAACTCTTGTACTACCAGAAGGTTTTCTAATCCTATTGCCTCACCCTTTTAGTTTAGTGCTAATATTTCATATAGCTTTCATCCTTTTCACATGCTCTTCTGTAGCTGCAGGGAAGAAATGAACTTGAAGGACACTCCCTAGTTTCTTCCTACAATCACTCTTCTCTGTTCCTCATCATCGTTCAAACTCAATCATTTCTTCTTACAGTCGAGTATCACATCATGCGATTCCAACCAGTCCATACCAATCACGATGTCATAAGATCTTAATATCGTGACATATAGGTCAGACTTCATTACAAAATCTCCCAAGTCAATTCTACAGCACGTAACCCTTCCTCCAACCTTCTGTTTGGAACCCGAAGCAATTTATACGTACCTAAACTCATCCAGCTCAACTATGTTTACCTTAATTATTTTCAGCGTTTCACTAGAAATAAATCACTTTGTAGCACCTGGATCTATAAAAATATTAAACGTTTGGTTGACGATTATACCTAACATATGAAGGATAGTGGAATGGTGCTTGGCCTAGCAGTTATTCACCGCTACGTGAATCTTGTGGGCATTGCCCAAATCTCCAACTGTAGTGTGTCCTATTGACCCAGCCTCTCTGGCCTTCTCAACGAGGCAGTCTCGCTAGAAATGTGGCTCTTGACATGTCCAACATTCGGTCTTTGGTCCAATACTCCTGGTCCTCGAAGTAGAAGTTGTTGGACTCCTAGCCTGAGATCCTGGTTTGCTCTCCTCAACAGGCCTAAACTGTTGCTGCTACGAGCGACGTTGTTGTTGGTGCGGTGGTCCTCTATAGGGAGTCCTCTGTTGAGGAGCTGGTTGTTGTGGTGTCGTGAACATGGATCCTCTCAACGTATATCAGTAGCCTAATGTATGTATGGTTGGTGTTTGATGCACCTGTGTACCTGATGTCATCTGTCCTGTTGGTCTTCCAGGAGTCCTTCCCTGACCCCCATTGGTCAGCTCTTCCTCATCTATGAGGGCCTTCTTGACTGCAATGTGCAAATTCTAAGGCATTAGGATCCTCACCTCCATACAAGTGTTGAAGTTAAGGCTGAACACAAAATTGTTGGCCTTCAGCTTCTCCGTATTCAGATGCAGGGCATACCGAAGTAGCTCCATAAATCTGGCCTCATACTCCAGCACCGTACGACCATCCTATCATAAGGCGTTGAAATCATTGAGTTGGCGCTCAATGAATTCCTCTAACAAATACCTTTCTCAGATTCGCTCCTTGAATAGTTCCCTTGACACATCTTCGACGACCATGTTTAGTTGATGTAGGAGCATATTCCATGATAGAAGAGCACTCCCCTTCAGCTGAACGACCTCCATGTGGACTTTCATGTTGGAGGTGTAGTCACGAAGTGTGAATCATATCGCCATGTTCTCCAACCATGCCTTAGTGGTTGAGCTATCTGTGGCACCCATGAACTTGGGAAACTTAACCTTCTCAAGTTCTCTGTGAATGCTACCACTACCAACTAGAGTGCGTTATGAACCCTCATTGGGTACAAGTTTCCTAGCCTCATCTCTATCTATTTGGTTAATCAAGGCCTCTAACATCCTTTGAAAGGACTTCATCAAACCAACCACATCCCCCACAACAATCTTCTCCTCTCTAATTAGTTGTTCTTATCGTTGGGGGTTAGATCCCTCTGGCATGGATGCTACTGGAGGTGTCACACCTCTTCCCCTAGCACCACGTCGTCTACCTCCATGAAATACTCTAACCATGATTACTTGCATGGACACATTTCAATTTTAATTAGCGATAAGTTATTAATCAAGTGTTTAATACAGTGGAAGGTGTAATGATCCCAAGTCGCGAGGTTGAACCTGCTTTGATACCATATGTAACAACCCCTTTGTTACGACAATGAATAACGATGTACAATAGGTATATATATATATTATTTTCATTAGGAATTTAAAATTGTCAAAACGTAAATTAACAACATTGCATGTGCCACATCATCGTAATCATTGACAACACAAAGCCAATGCATTAACATAAATAATAGAGACCCATTATCAACAAGTAAACATAAATAGTGACGTAGTTGAACTCATCACAATCAACTGAAGAAAAATACAATTAAAGGATCAACCATGCCACTGAATAATAGAAGAACTACCTGTCCAACCTATCCTCCATGACACATAAGCAATGCTCAAGCCCAAGATTCATTTGATTGATTTTGACCACTTAAGGTCTCAGGTTTGGTGATTGTTCTAAGGAACAAGGAGGTGTCTAATTCCCTTAATCAATCATGACTCATAACTAAATTTTAGAGTATCAATCATACATCAACATTATTACATGGCGCAAGAGTAATCTAATTACTAAATCAATCCTACATCAACAATATTTAATGACGCAATGGTAATCTAGTTACTAAATCAATCATACATCAACAATATTTAATGGTGCAATAGTAATCTAGTTACTAAATCCATCATACATCAACAATATTTAATGGTGTAATAGTAATCTAGTTGTTAAATCAATTATACCTCAATCATCAAATATTCAATGGCATGCAAGGAAATTCTAAAACAAAAAATACATCAAGTAATTAACACAATTACCACCTATGGAACATGACAAAATTATAAGAAGAGAACAACATGACCAGTTATAAGTCCCTTAAGGAGCTGTGAGTACAAGAAAGGGTTCAATATGAAAATCATCTCCTGAACCCCACTTCCAAGTATATGAGTAAACATTAGGCCACCTGTAAGGTAAAGGAGGTCATTAATTCTTCCCTTCCACTTAAAACATTCTTCAAGTGTATAAATTCCAAGCATGCACGTACCCTTCCATTTATATTAAAGATTTCCTTGAAAAGTGGTAAGATAAAGAATTAATTCAAAAAAGGGGGGTTATGCCAAGGGATTTTGCACTCTAGTGATTCAAAAACAACCATTCGGTGTAAGACCACAAAATTAAACAAGAAGCATGGGGTTAAGTGATGATCTTGGCAAGAGCCATCACATGATTGAATAAGTGTAAGTCTTAAATAATTCTGTTATTTTTGGCATTAATTGATTATTTGTTTTTCATAAGATTAAATCCACCCTAGGTAACATACCGAACATTGTGAATTGGGGGTTGGGTCCAACTTACATATACATAATTAAGAGCTAGTACATGGGTCCAATACATGAATCAAGGTTATGGTGTAGGGGATAACTACTTATAGAATATTGAAAGAGTTAATGCATAACTAAGGATTTAATAACACAAATAAGGTATCAACTAAACTATATTCTAACTAAGAATTAAAGAAGTTCTTATTAACAATTATAAGATTCCAATGGTTAAACTACAACACCAGTTGAGAACTCTACGAAGGGATAAATCTTCTTAATGTGGTATAAGGGTTTCAAGTTGACCCTAACCGAAAGATAGAGATGTTAAAACTCTAATCATAAGTTAATTAGTTTATCTATCTGTTATAGAATTACATGACAGTTATGATCTTTTTGTATTATATATGTACATCTATGTATATTATTATTTGCTCATTGATAAATATAGAGTATGCCTTTCCAGTATTTATTTATTTTTCTTCATCATGGTTTATTGATTGCTTAAGTTATTTCCATTATGTTTCTGATGTTTTCTTCATTATGAATCTAACAAAAGAAAGCAAGGATACCATCTGGTGGAAGCGAATAGGTAAGTGAGGGACCGTATCCCAGCAAGACTCCAGGCGAAAACTGCAATTTATTCTGCGGTCATAACTTATCAAGACAGTCGTCAGGCAGCGTCAGCGCAGCAGGCGCCAATGGTGTACCCCAAGGAAAATGCATGAAAAAGTACTCAATCTAAGTCGCTTCTCTTTTACCGTTATGGCATTACTGTTTTTTTGATTAAATTTTAAAGGAGGGGTCAGAGAACAGGCGTATCGATACAAGAGAGGCTCGACCCATCGCTGGAAGAACGAGAATAATAACGCGCATGAAGGAATGTCTCTACATGGAATTCGATAGGAAATTTTATAAGGGGATGGTGCCTTTAATTTGGGAAACCAAAAATTTAGGAAGGATTTCGCTACAAGAAATTTTCTCTAAGAAGGGGCATTCCATATTTTCTTCCAGTCCAACCCCAAGACATAAGAAAGCACCTTCACACTAGTGCCAATCCCACGCACCAAGGGGGATGATTAGAGCACCGACAAAATCGTGCGCCCAAGGGGATACAGGTTGGATACGATCGCTCCAGGGTAGCCCAACCTCTAAACTATAAGGAACAACGAAGCTTCTGCGAATTCCCAGGGCTGATTTCTTTTAGGAAGGAAAATGCAGACAAGGTAATGAGAATGGCCCCTGGTGCTACTGTAACAAAATGGTAAAAACAAGCATGAGTTTTCAACTTTCGAACATTGCGGGTTTCTTTCACACTGAAGTAAAATAATTTTGTTAAAATGGATCGTTATCAACCTCCGAATCTCAACAATACAGTTATAGCTGACGCACAGATCAATTCTAAAAGTTTCATTATCAAACAGGGTAAATATGGAAACCTAATTTCTCAAAATAAAATAATTCCAAAAAAAAATGCATGAAAATAACAAATTATTTTCTTAAAGAAAAAAACCCCAAAACAAGAGGCAAGCAGATATACTGGAAACTATTTGTACTTGATTGGACGTTAATAGAATCTAGACCCCAGAATGACGTGACTTGGCCCTTAATTATTGGACAACTATATGAAATACCCGTGAGTTCTCAACTTCAAACATTGCAACAACATTCATCTCATCATACAACATGAACCATACCATTGCATCCATCACAACAATACAAATTGATATTTTAAATTAATTTCTGAATTGTAATATGCTGGCAGCAACTATGAAATTTGCCTTCTGTACATGCATAGATTCCTTGCGGCCATTGTTCATTGGGGACATTCAATTGGTAACGATCATCATCATTCATTTCCAGTTTTCCACAACCATCAAGACTTATCAATTCAAATTTATATTGTGGCACAGTTATAGCGGAACTTCTAAAAAGCTATTACAATTAAAATGTACTAACGCTCAAATCCAAAGTAGAAATCCTGTGACCGGCGAAGATGGATTGGAGATGCTCTCGTCAAAAGGAGATCCTTCCTTCCTTCTCCAACTTGCTAATCTCTGAGACTTCACCGGTACCTCTCAGCCAATGCTAGGCATACTCTTCTTCCCCCTTATCCCCCCGAACCGCAAAGGGGCCATGCACACACAAACCAGAAATCCTCTAGCTCTGATCTCGAATCGCAAGGTAGACCCACAACTCTCTCTCTCAAGCTGGGTATTCCAACTCTCACAAGTAAAACAAGTCAATTTTACCCATAACAAGTGCGATCCCTTTCCGCTTTTTACCATTTTCTTTATAGGAATTCTCTGATTGACACATCCCCCTTGCACAATTAATTTTCTTTAAATTAAATAAATTAGAATTATTTCCCCCTTACACTTGTCACCCTTTCCCCAAGTTGCACAAATAATTCCACATTATAATTTAATTAAAAGTCAAAATACCTCACCCTTCCTAAAAACGCTCCTTAATTCAATCCTAGTTGTCTCTTTATTCCCCATATTCTCATTTAATGACTGATAACTTACTAAATCTGAGTTGAGTTAAAATATGAATCTTCTTCTAGTTAGACTAGTGTTAACTAGACTCTAGATACCTTTCTATGCATACACATTATTTCATCTTTATTCCTTTCTTATCTTAAATTCCAATTTGGTATTTTCTTGCACATATGTGTATTAAATGAACCTTTAGGTTTAATTCATTTTTCTTAATTTCTTAAATTGATTTACCTCATTCCTATCTTGATTTAGTTAATAATTTAGTTCTAGTCTTCTTACCAACTTAGAATTAGGCTTAATTTTTTAATAGGCTTAGACTTTCATTTGGGGATTCACAATTAATCATTTCAATCCTTATTTAATTAATTAAAGCCAACAATGCTTAAAGATTTTAGAAGGTTTTATTATTCGCCCAAGGTTTTCTAGGCCTCCTAGAATCTTTGATCCAAGTGTTACTTTCACGACATACCCTTCAAGACGCACTATGTGGTCCAAGGGTGCCACTCGCCTTTGACTGGTTTTGGTAGCTGTCCAACCCTTGGATTCAACACTCCATTCGGGTGACCTTGTGAGAGATTAAGGAATTCTAAGGAATAAGGACCCTGCCTTATTGCACACCCCTTAGAAATCTTCGTGAGATCCTGTCTTAGTCTGCCCTCATGGTATCGTGGGCCTCTCGAACTAGGTAATCATTAACCTACAATTCAAGCCATGGTGATATTTCTAGTAGGTTGTGATAGAGACTTTTCCACACCTCTCCCTCAATATCTGGTCTATGTGCATGGCCCCTTTACTTCTTATATGAGTCATATTAACAAGCATTCGTCAACCTGCATTCATTAATAAAACACTGTCAACGATCCATATATAAAATCATAATATAATCGATCATATGTCACATATGCATAAATTAAATACTCAAACCAATACAATCAACTCCATGGCTCAATTTGGAGTCCACGGAGGTCCATTGATGCCATCGACATCCACGATCCGTCAAGTTTCCTGCACACTCAGGGAAACTTGTCAATAGCATCTGTCAATACACATATAACAAATAACACAAAATCATAATCCATCAACATCATCATAAGAATCCATAAGATTAACAAATAACCATGTACTATAATCGGATCACTTTCACACAAGTTTCCTCAAAGAATAATTCAATAACATGTGCTCACAAGAGCAGGATGTTACATACACCCCCTCTTGTTTTAAACATTGTCCCGAAGTTGTACAGTATATAAAATGCAATAATAAAAGTATATAAAAAGATCTATATGTCTAATCTATCAAATAAGTAAGGAAACTGCTGAGGCATATTATATGCGCCCTTCCATGTCACCGAGTGTGGACTGTAATTGTGCCACTAGACCTTAACCTGATTGACTATTCGACGTCGTAGTTGTCAAATGCGATCGTCCATAATATGGATGGGCTCCACCATGAGTGAACCCTCGTCTGACACCTACAAGGAACTCATGTCAATCACATGTGTAGGATCACTAACATAATGTCTCAAAACAGATACATGAAAAACATCGTGCATATGCCTTAAAGAATCAGGCAAGGCTAGTCAATAGGCCACATGTCCTTTTTTTTCCACAACCTCAAAAGGTCCCATAAACCTAGGGGAGATTTTAACACCCTTTCCAAACTTGATCGAACTCTTATGTGGTTTCACCCACAAGAAAAATTGGTCACCAACTTCATAATTGCGATCAACGCGATGCGTATCAACATAACTCTTCTGCCAATCTTGTGCCTCTTTAATCCTTTTTCTTATCGATTACATTTTTTATTCCATTTCTTGGATCACTTTTGGTCCTACCAGGACACTATCTTCAAGTCTATCCCATGTCAATCGCGTATGACATGGTCGCCCATAAAGAAACTCAAATGGTGCCATCTTAATGGTACTTTGATAGTTGTTATTGTATGAAAACTCTACCAGTGACAAGAACTCTTCCCAACTCTTATGTTGGTCCATTACATACATACACAACATATCTTCCAAAATTTGGTTCGTTCTTTCTGTCTTCCTATCTGTCTCAGGGTGATATGTTGTACTAAAGTTTAGTTGTGTTCCCAAGGCTTCTTGGAAACTACTCCAAAATCCTCTTGTAAACATCGATCCTCGATCAGATATGATCCTTCTTGGTACACCATGTAACCTTACAATATTGTTGAAAAAAACTCTAGCTATGTCTAGCGCCTGATACATCGTACACACAAGAATAAAATTTTCACTCTTCATCAGAGTGTCAACTACCTCGAAAATTGAGTCACGCATCCTTGTCATCAGTGACAATCCAACGATAAAGTCCATTGAAATGAGATTCCATTTCGATTCCAGAATAATGTTTGGTTGTAGTAATCATGTCGGATGTCTATGTTCATCTTTCACTTACTGACATTCTAGACATCGCGCCACATAACTAACTATGTCTACCTACATTCCTTTCAATGCATCTGCCACTCTGTTTACCATTCATTTTATGTAATTAATCTGAAAATCGTATTCGCTAAGTAATTTCAACCAATGCCTTTGTCGCGTGATCAAGTCACTCTACGTAAATAAGTGCTGCAATCTGCAATGATCTATTTTTAGTTCGAATTTCCTTCCAATCAGATAATGTCTCCACACTCTCAAGGCATACACAATGGAAAATAACTTCAAATCATGCGTTGCGTAGTTCTCCTCATGATTTCTTAATTTCCTTGAGATGTAAGCGATCATTTGACCCTCTTGCATCAATACTCTACCTAAACCTTCCTTGGATGTGTCCGTGCATACCAAGAATTCTTTGTCCATGTCGGGGACTTTTAGTATTGGCGCTTTTGTCAATAACCCCTTGATCCTTTGAAATGCTTCCGTGCATTTATTGGTCCATAAAAACTTTTTGTTTTTCTTATGAAATTTTATGATCGTATTTGCTATCTTCAAAAAACATTCGATGAACCATCGATAATATGTGGCTAAACCCATAAAGTTGCATACTTCTTGTACATTTGTTAGCACAGGCCATTCCACAATAACCTCTACCTTCATCGGATCCACATCGATACCTTCACCAGATATAACGTGCCCTAAGTAATGAATCTTCGATTGGTAAAAAGAGCATTTCGACAGTTTCTCGTTCAATTTGCTTTCATGTAAACACTGTAGTACCAAGCGCAAATGTTCTTCATGTTCTTTTGTCATTCGAGAATATATCAGTATGTCATCAATGAATACTTGAAAAAATTTGTCCAAGTATTCATGGAACACCCCATTTATCAATCTCATGAATACCCCTGGGGAATTTGTCAGTCCAAATGGTAAAACCGCAAACTCATAGTGTCTGAACCTTATCTTGAATGTGGTCTTAGGAATATCTTCCTCTTTAATTCGTAACTGGTGATACCCTGATCTTAATTCGATCTTTGAAAACACTATCATGCCTTTCATTTAATCAAACAAGTCATCTATTATTGGAAAAAAATATTGATTCTTGATTGTCTCCTTGTTCAATTGACGGTAGTCGATACAAAGCCTCCATAACCCATCCTTCTTTCTTATGAAAATAATAGGTGCACCCCAAGGTGACACACTTGGATGTATAAGTCTCAAGCCCAACAACTCCTTCAATTGCATTTTCAACTACAGTATCTTATGCATTAACATCCAATAAGGCGTTCTTACTATTGGTTCAGTTCCAGGTTTCAATTCAACGGTAAACTCCAACTCTATTTCAGGTGGCAAACCTAGTAACTCTTCTGGAAACACGTCTACAAACTCTTGCACCACCGAAAGGTTTTCTAATCGTTCTGCCTCACCCTTTTTCGTTTAGCGCTAATATTGCATATAACTTGTATCCTTTGCACATGCTCTTCCGTAGCTGCAGGGAAGAAATGAACCTAAAGGACACTCCCTGGTTTCTTCCTACAATCACTCTTCTTTGTCCCTCATCATCGGTCAAACTCAATTGTTTCATATTACAGTCGATTATCACATCATGCAATTCCAACCAGTCCATACCGATCATGATGTCATAAGATCCTAATATCGTGACATATAGGTCGAACTTCATTACAAAATCTCCCAAGTCAATGCTACAACACGTAACCCTTCCTCCAACCTTTAGTTTGGCACCCGAAGCCATTTCTATGTACCTATAATCATCCTGCTCATCTTCCTTTGCCTTAATTGTTTTCAGCGTTGCACTAGAAATAAAGCTCTATGTAGAACCTAGATCTATCAAAATACTAAAACTTTGGTCGATGATTGTACCTGACATATCAAGCATAGTGGATTGGTGCACGACCTGGCAGTTATTCATCGTTGCATGAATCCTATGAGCCTTTCCCAAATCTCCAACTATAGTGTGTCTTGTTGGCCTAATCACTCTGGCCTTCTCAACGAGGTAGTCTTGCTAGTAATTGTTACACATGATTTTGGTCACTCTAGTGATGTCTCTACAGGTGATGTGTTCAGGCTCCCACAAGGACTTTTTGCCAGAGAAAGATGACTGCTCTCTTCTTCCAAAAAACACATTTTTAAGATGAGTTCATAGGCTGCCTATGTTACAAGGTGAGAGAATCTCTCATTCTCACAGGCCACCCACACTTAGGGTGCAAACTATTCGCAGTCTGCTCCATAGATAGGGTGCGAACCTGTTTTTTAGCTTGGAAAGGAGAAGAAGTCACGAAGGCTCTAGAAGGGGAACTTCTAGAAAATGAGTTGGCATTCACATGGTTGGCATCCTACTGACTTTTTAGTTTTGGTGAAGTCATCCTCATCCATGTAACCATCCCTCCTTCTCTTATATATTGAAAGGTTTCTCATGGAAAAGGTTAAGCAAGATTGAATGAATAATTGGTGAAAGAATTGTATGAAGAACCCTGCTTGGACAGAAGCTTGAAGACTCTATTTGGTCTATCAAGAGGAATTGGATCTTATTCTTGCAAGTACAGAGAAAGTGTGTGTGTTGGAACCAAGAGTCAGTGAAAGGAAGCTTGCAACATCAAGGCGTTGAGGTTGTATCTTGTACTTTCAATTAATATAATACTGTGGCATGTCCCTTTCCCATAAAATCACTCTTATTTTATAGCATAACTCCTTGATCATATGCATGGGTTGACATTGAATATACTTTTCTATATTCACTTTGGTTGGTTTGTGTTGTCTTGGACCTAACTCCACAACATCATCGGAGAGAAGCGGGAACAAAAGAGACCTAAGGAAGCGATATAAAGGTATGTCCCTCATTCCTTATTATTAGTAGATTCAATGATACAACTTAGGGAAAGAGTCATGTCCTATCATGTTTTGTTCTAGATCCAGGTGGATCTAGGGAGATCTATTAGTGTCTGCACCTACCAATTTTTTCGATAACAAAATTGGCGACCATACTGGGGATGTAACCCATTTTCGGTGGGTTTTTCTTGTCCATTTTCTCTTAATCTACCATTTTTCATTCCCATCAATATTTGAGTCTTGAGGAGACCCTTACAGACGCCATGGATCCAGAAGTTCCCTCAGAAGTTTTGTCCTTTTTCCAAAATTTGCTTGATTACAGACCTTCTTGCACTACATCCTTCTGTAGCCTATGAGAACTACTAAAGTTCGCACCCTATTATTAAGTTCATTGTGAACTTCTCGCATTCTGCCTATGTCTAGCCTGCGAGAATCCTTGATTCTCACACTGTACTACACTTCTAGCCTATGAACCCACTTACCAAATTTTTGGATTAAGTCTTTTGTGTCCTTAGATGCCCAGATTTGTTTGTGTGTCTAGGAAGAACTTCTCTAGCCAATGATTGAATGTTTCTTGACTTCAAATCTCCTGAATGATTAAGCTCTTCTCGATCATGTTTTCTCAATTTTTACCTCTTAACCTTTTCGCAACAAGGGTATAATCTCCAGTTTTGAAATCCGAGTGTTTGTTTGGTTGGGAGCCTTTGATTGGTTTAAAAGTTGAGATCATTTGTTCTTTTAAATTGCTTATTACTTGGTAGATTGTTATCCATATGCATTTGAAGAGACTGATCTTATCGGTTTGTTATTTTTGTCTTCATTGAAAGATTGGTTTGGGTCTTTGTTGTGTATTTCTTTTTCGTTGGTTTCTTGTTTTTTTTCTTAGTTCCACCCCTGTTGTTTGGTTTCTAATAAAAGTTAAAGACATTTTCTTTTTTAAGCAATTTTTTTCGAAAATATTGGCATTTCAAGTACTGAAAAAGAACGGATAGGGAATTTGCATTGTTAATGGTTGTTCGATATTACATTTCAAAGAAGATAATACATCGTAGTTTGTATTGTTCCATAAAACTCCTCTTTCCCTCCCATAGATAGAATTCATCGAACAAAAAATTTGTATCATTCATTCCTATTTATGCATTTTTGGGTCAAAGTATCACACAACATCGATTTCATTTCCGTCTCCTTTAGAGTAACAACAACCTTTAATAACATTGCTCAATTTTAAAATCTAACTAGTAACTTTTTCTAGGACTCTTTTACACCAACATTAGCTAGGCTAGAGCTTTGGAATAGGCAGTGAGACATACTCTCCAAAGAACAAAACACAAAATAATATCTTGTGATAAGGAGTGTCAAATTCCATATGCAACATTTTGTCCTTGGAAGCCCTTCTCACACAAGGGTCAAACCCGAGGTCGCATTGAGATTGACAAAGTTACTGACCCTGCTTTGCTGATATCGGTGTAGATATTGCACATATTACGGGGGTCACTTGAAGGTATACCCACAATGATGAGTGGAAGCCTCTCAAGCTGATTTCAGGCTAGATACCATGCCCTTACGTGTGGATCGGATTGTCGAATATTCCCCCAGGCATTATTGTTGTTGGTGGTAACCTTAGTAGCCTACCTTCTTAGGGTCTTACACAAGGTGACTGTGAAGGGGAAAGTCTTCACGGTACCTGGAATCGACGTTGGCTAAACTCACTCGGGCTACT